>MU271423.1:0-25575 GCA_021432655.1 Atractiella rhizophila
TGTCGACTTTGAATCGCAGAAGCGGAAAGAGAATAATCGGGAGATTGACCAAGAGCAAGACCAGGAGTTAGGTTTGTGTTCTTTCCCTGTCACAATTTCCCTTTGTTTTAAACGATGTGCAGGAATCGACGGTCGGTGTGCTGTGATGTAGAGGATCTACGTCTGGACGCCAATATAACATAGACTCCAAGACACGACTACCAGTGGCGCAGTATTGGTTTCTGTTTCTTTTGGATTGTTGGATAGAGAAGAGCACATGGACGAGATAACACGACATTCAGGACGAGTCGGAATCGAGCTAAGAGAGGTCTTGAGGATGTTAAACAAAGAAATTGTGCGTTCACTGCTGATACTTTATTCCATTGAGACTGATAGAAAACAGCAACAAGAGGGATGATTCGGGTTATGGCAGCAAAGTCGTCCCTTCGTCTGACTCTCCCGGACCTCATACACATCTTTCGAAGACTTTCGATTTTTGGCTATCCTCTCAGAAACATGTTCAAATAATCTTTACTTTTCCTTTAGATTGGGTAGCTCCTTATTTTTATTTCCTTAATTTTACTTGGAGTGCAAGTGAATTTGTTTTGCAACGAGACAACGTTTCGTTCTGGAGTAATCGCGACCGTTATTGTAACTTTCTATTAATGGTTCAGACTGCTTATAGGTCCACTTCCCAAGCTCCTCGAATTGTATGTATGAAACCCTTTCCTATGTGTGATCGCAAACGGGTATATAATGCGAATAACAATTGTTATATCTTGGGATGACAGGACCATCGTTGTTGTTACATGGGGATTCTTTTCGTTTCCTCCACCGATATCCAAGTTTCTTAGCTGCTCCTTCATATCACACCGGCTCTACAACCTTTACCCCTCAAGTATACGCAGGACCTCGTTCGCAGTTCCCTGTGGCGAGTTGTCAGAGGAGATATGTGGGAGACCCCAACTTACCCAACTAGCCTGATACCCAAACCCGCCATGTCCATACGCATGAATCAACCTAACAGACACTCCATCCGGCGCTTCTAAACATCAAGCAAAGAAAGCAGGAATGAGCAAAATAAAACATGATATCGAGGGCAGCAAGCAGAGGTGAAAAGCGCACTGAGACCGTTGGAATCCTCTTCTATCCTCACCCCGCCATGTCTAGAAGGCCGAAGTCCACATCCGGCCTCAATAACGTCAAGATCGTCAATCGTCCCTCCTTCCCTCTTGTCTTCAGGTAGGAGATCGGGCATCAAGAGGAGACAACGCTCTTTGATTCCTTTTGTGATGTCCTCTTTCGGTTCTGCCGCCCTTCATCGTGGACATGCGCATGTTAGAATAACTCAGCGTAAAGAAAGAAAGCGACACACCAGTCCCCGTCGTGTCTCGTTCCTCCTAGTATCACATCTCCACAACGCCGGGGAATGACGTAGGTGACCTCTCCATCTCTCAACACCGTCTTCGAATCCTTGATCCATGGCGCTCTCACGAGGACAGTCTGTCCTCTCGTCGGGTACACCTGTTCCCTCACATCAGCGTCAGCATGAGCATGTAGAACACAGAGTCAAGACGGATGCTGAAGACGGCGCACAGCTGAGTCCCAAGCGGCGTTCCCGATCCCTGCGCAGTTGATCACGACTGATGGGGTGTTGGGTGCTCTGAAGATATCGAGGAGGGCTTCGAGGGAGCTGAGTTTGGGAGAGGGAACTGTGTTGCCTCCGAGCAGGATGAATTCTTGTTGTAAATAGCGCAGGTAGTTTGGGGAATCAATGCTAAAGAAATGCGAGTCAGCATTAATATTAGCATTTTGTGATGTGTAGAAGCGAGGAGACGAACGTTATAGTCTTGAATGTGCATCCAGAGATGGTCCGTGGAAGCAATTCGTCCTCTTTAAGGAGTCTAAACTGCACGCACACCACAACACACACAACATAAAAATTACGCTGAATCATCAAAACATGAATCAGCTTACTTCTGGCATGATCTTTTGGAGGAAGAAGGTATCGAGACCAGGCCGGGGCTCTTCGTCGTAAAAGTCAGTCTGAGTGGTGATCATGAGCGGCACGTCGGGGTCGTCCTGCAACATCTTCCAAAAGACTGCGAACGTCTCTGTGTCCAGCTCTGCATTCTCGTTCAGTTCAGCGTTCACTTTGCGTTTTGTTAGGGGAAACGCACTCTGATGCCTTTCATCGGGCGCAGTGCTGCCAGTGATCGGGCATCAATAGTTGAAATTGATCTGAAAGAAAGATAGTGAGAGGCGCACGAAACATGGTGTGCTCCCTAACACAGCATGAGCACATTGAGACCGACTCAGTGGAAGAGGAAGAGGAAGAGCCTACAGCCCAGCATGAAGTGTACTCGATCGATTTCTGGTCGGTTGGCCACTTGTGAGCGACGACGGTGACAGAGTAGTCGGGATGCTTTCTCAGTATGGAAAGGGCAGTCGTGAGACCGATCACTCCAGCGCCGAGGACGCAGATATGCACGCTGGCACCTCCTCCTGAGACGTTCATTCTTGCTGTTGCGAATATCTCTAGTTCGACAACACTACCGAAACCATAACTACGCGCTACCACGTCCTCGCTGACGTAAGCAGGCTTAACATTGTGTCGTGCTCCTTCTTGACAATATTTCGTAATATTTCACTCACACGCGACGCGACGCGCCATGACCTTCTCTCCTCCCTCGTCGCGTCTGTCACTCCCCGTGGCACTCCTGCGGACACTCATCTCGCCCTCCCCACGCGCTCCTTTCCACGCTCACTCGCGCCGACACGGCACCACGCTAACCGTTCGCACGCCACGGGGCAGGATGAAAGTCGACCTGGTGCCTGTTCTCCTCTATTCATCACACTGTTGTCCCTATTCCTGCTGCTAGTTGTCATGCTCTGTGCTACTGCTCTAGATGGAGGGCAAGCAGGTTCAGACGGGATGCCATGCTGATGCAGAGAACAGATGAACCCTGCCATCTTCGGAGTGCAGCAGACACGGGGCGAGCGAGCGTATCAGGAGGATCGGTGGGCTGTCCACGCGCTTCGACTCCCGTCTCGAACATCCCCATCCTCGCCTTCAACCTCGCCCTCAACATCGACATCGACTGAGACCGAGTCCGCGGAGAATGAGGAAGAGGGAGAAGAAGAAGCCTTCTACGGAATCTACGATGGTCACGGTTCCTCCCTCGTCTCCTCATACCTCCATGAGAACCTACACGACCTCATTCTATCCTCCACACCCGCGCACGCTCAAGAGGTGCAAAATGCATATACCGCGCTCGGAGGGTACATGAAACGGTGGTCCATCTCTCTCGCCGAAGAAGGAAGAGGAGGGAAGGGTCTGACGCTCGAGGACCGGATGCGATTAGCCTTCTTGCGCGTGCGTCCCCTTCTCCACTATCCCCTACTTTATTGCCAACGCGATGCTAAGAATAACGCGAGCTAGGCCGACGCCCACTTCATCGCTAACCCCCCAGACCCGCCAGCCGGGAGTGTGGGCACAGTGGTGCTCCTCACCCCTCCCTCTTACTCTCCTTTGGTTTCGACGAAGGAGGGAGAGCCGAAGCGGAGAATCACATTCGCTCATTTGGGAGATACCACCCTATTACTCTGTCGTACACGTCTCGGATTGGCTTCGCGCCTAACTTCCAAGTACTTCCTAATCTCTTATCTCCACTGTTTATTTATTGATTAGTTGATGAAGACACCACCCGCTCTCACGCTCAGAACAGTCTCGCTTGCAGAAGGTTGGGACGTTCAATGTGGACTCTTTCGGTGAGGCAAGGTGGGTAGGAGGGGTGGAGAACACGCGTGCGGTTGGGGATGTCGGGTTGAAGAAGGCCGGAGTCATCGGTTCGTCTCTCTCTCTTTCCTCCTCCATGCCATGCCCACCGCACCTTCGTCATCCTCACCAACCTGTGGGTTGACACAGGCGATCCCGATACCGGCACTCTCTCTTTCAACGGTACGTCTTATCATCCCTCTCCCTTTCATCCATTCACCACCCAAACTCATTCATCAACCTGAAACAACCAGACTCCGAATACTCCTTCCTCGCACTAACAACCGACGGCCTCGGCTCCCTCCTCACTGACCAAGAGATCGTCGACCTCATCCGCTTCTCCCCCACGCCGAAGGACGGCGCAAAGCGGGTGGTAGAGTTTGCAGAGCAGGCCGGAGGGAGGGATAATGCCTCTTGTTTGGTTGTTGCTCTGGGAGGCTGGGGGAGGGGTGGCGGGGAGGATGGGACGAAGAGTCGGTGGGTCTTCTCCTTCTCCTTCTTCCTTCTCGTGCTTGCTTTTCCTCTTCTTTTCGGAGGTTTGGAGGTTGATCACTGACACTTGCTGTTAGGAGGGAGTATAGGTTGAAGATGGCTGAGGGTAGTGGGAGGCAGAGGAGGATGTAATTCCTTATACCTTCATTGAGAGGTTGAGAATAGCGTCATCAGAATGCCGCACCGACACGCCGCGAGACGGCGGTAGAAAAAATGGAACGGGATACCACCATATGATATCATGGAGGAGAGAGAGGCACGGACGTTTGTCTCGGGTTGGGATTGGAGTGATGTACAGATTTTCATTTTCGAGCATTCAATGTACAATTCGCACGCATTCTTTGTGCCTTCTCAACTCTCTGATCTATTGAAACAGTGATGGGCGAGAAGGATGAAAGGTCGAGAACTTAAGTCCAATCGGCATCGTCACCTCTTCCCCATCCTCCCAATCCCTCCTCCTCAAACGCCTCCGTCGTCGTACCCCTCGAATTGAGCGCTTGCAACAACTATCCCATACACCGTGTACGGTCATCATCCCGCTCCGCGAATCGAATGGAGAAGAAGGATGGGGGCAGAGGAAGAACTCACCTTCTGGATGAACGGTTCCCCAGACACCTTCTCCCTCTCCCTCTCCCTCAACCTGGTCTCCAACTCGATCTGGCCCGCCACCTTGCGCTCCAAAACATCCTTTAGAGCCGTACCTTCCCCTTCTCCTCCGTATCCAGAATCTGAATCGTCGTCTTGGAACACGATCCACGTCTTTCCGTCCGATTCTTCAATCGTCGCGGGGAGCGTGTTATCCTCGATCTATTCGCCCATTGCTTCCATAAACTATACGAAGGAAGAGGGGCAAAAGAAGACGTACCATCTGGCGCACCTCCTTCTCTGCAGCCTCGCTTCCTCCTAAAACGGCAGCCACTTCTTTCAACTCCAACGTCGAATACGTTCCCGCCAGCTGCTTCACCTTCCTAACCCTAAGCTCCCTATTGGCGATACCGAGGATGCCCAACAAGTTCTCCCTCTCCAATACCTCCACGTCTTTGCTCCCCATCCAATCTGGGACTCCCTTCGCCATCCGATCGCAACATTCGCTCACCGTCCTGCACACCTTGTCCCTGCTCAACGCGCTCACTACTGGGCCGCCCACGCTCCTCGGTAGTTCCGTGATCACGAGCGGAGAACCGCGAGCGATGAGGGAGACGGGGAGCAGGTACTTGTATGCGTTGATCTGAACAACTGATGCAGCCGGTTGCGGAGGAGGGGGTTGATTGGCAGCTTGGATGATAGGGGCCGATGGTGCGGTGGGATGAGTGATGACCTATGCACTCGTTTCAGGAATGTGCGAATTGAAAAGTCAAGAGAGGACGTACACTTTCAAGTAACGCCAAGCTGTCATTCCACCTTTTCAAGACGGCGGCAATCACTCCGGCGTGGAAATGGAAGGTCAAGGAATGCAAGTACGTGATTGATGGAGTGAGGGAGAGCGAAATGTTGGTCGGGGCATGCTGAGGAGGAAGAAGAGAGAGGAAGGGCGTGTAACATCGACTTTGGAGGGACATTCGAGCAGCGAGCGCGTGGAAAGGGGTTAGATAGGTTGGGCTCGGTGGATAGCGCAGCGCGAGCGTGACGACGAGGGGAAGTAGGATACTGGCTGGTGTGCGTAGTTTTTCGTACATGTGGTCAAAGATGTCGCATAGAGTATCGGCTGAGAAGAAATATCAGTAAATTGCTTTCGAGTCTCGCGACATATTCTTAAATCATTCAACTCTTCCACTGAGTAGTAACCCTTAGAAATAGTCAACCTGAACATGAGGCATCAATAGACGCAGGGATGGATATGCTTTCGTTCAGATTACAGGCATGTCGTGGAATTGTGAACAGCAACCTATCCACCGTTATTTCCCGAGTTCAAAAGAACTCAAGACACAGGAAAGTCCGAAACATGTAGCACAGAGAAACTAGCGTCACCCAATTTTGATCCATCCCAAGTCCACGCTGAGGAAAAGCAGGTATTTGCTTACGACTTCTGATGAGAAGGGAAGGTAGCAGCCCGTTTAAACACTGGTCACTCTACAGTGCAAAGAAGGGGTACTGTGAACAATGATGCCTAGACGAGTAACAATCGTCCCATAATTGTCTTTGGCGTTCAGGAACAGATGTTTGGCACTCTGTCGGCAGAATAAAGGGACAGAAACAACAAGCAATCAAGCATCGATGCGCTCGCTAGCGGTGGAACTAAGTGTGGAAGTACAAGAATCAGGTAAAGGAACGTTCTTGCATTCGGATCTGTGACGGGTAAGCATGCAGCAGCACCAGATGATAAAGCATTTTCCTAGTCATGCATGCTGAAACGTACTCCAGAAATCCGCCCCTAACATCAGGATCTTTCATCTATCTTCCATGAGAACGAAAGTTCTACGCCATATCTCAAAATAATGAAAGGGAAGGGAATGCAGTATGTGGACGACATCTTATGTCGTGGTGGATGATTTTGCGCATCAGAGTGCTTTCGGACAGTGTGTGTGTGGAAGATGTCACATCCACAGAATCATATGTTGCAAATCAGCTTCATGCTGCGACACCAGCCTCACTATCAACGCTGTTTAGTGTGAGCAAATGCCAATCCATCTGATCCATTTAACAATAAAGAGAGTAACATTCCTTTCTTTGAGGAGAATTGAAAAATGAGGATCATTGTTCTCTCCCCCTTCTATCAAGTCCAAGTCATAACGCGTCCGTGCATCAGTTCTGACACGATTTTAACGCGTCAACGATCCTTCCCGCTCTTTTGAGACATATACACGAAACATACACATTCCCCACAATCATATCAATGTACCAACCACACGCTCTCACCGTACCCCCACCGCCACAACATCAAAAAAAGAAACACACCCTGGCCCTCATCGCAAAACCTAAGCTCATCGCTTCCCGTCTCCAAACCCCTCGTCCAAGCCGCACACATCTCGATCCACTTATTCCAATCGACTCCTGCTGTAGTCCTCGCCTTCGCGATCAGTATGCGGATCCAGACGGCGGACGCCCATCCCGATGGCTGGTTGGTGGACGTGAACGCATCCCCGTCTTGGACGTACGCGGCTTCGGGGATTCGTTGGAGCGCTAGTTGGTACTCTTTGCTGGAGCGTGGCGTAGGGAGGAAGGAGGCGAGTGATGATAGTGACATGGTGTCGTTGATGTCGTTATCTGCTGCTGGACGGACGGGAAGATGAGCAGGACGGGTAGTGACGCTTAGTGAGCAGTGAACTAGAGGCGACTACTGGAAGACTGCTCGATACCGTGTACTGCACTGTGATAGAGATCAGACATGCAATATCACGCTTGTGCACGACCAGAGCCTGGGAAGACATTGTTCTTCGTTTGTGACATCGTGAGCTCCTTTCTTGTTATTCCGTCATTTCGTCATTTCAGTCCATCGTATGCTTCCTTTGCTACATTGTGTGGATTCAGATATTCTGTAGCAGATAGATTGCGAAGGAGAGGAACTGTTTCCCTTCTCGCAACTAGCGTGATCGATACATGATCGATGGATCGTCGTGAAGATGCAAACGATAAAAGATAAAGTGAACTCCGCTTATTGAAAAGGCAATTTACTCTAAATCTCAAACTGTATGCGCAAAACCCTTTCTGCGAAGCATTCCGCTGAAGACGGACCGTGAATTCTTGCCACAGGAGGGAATTGAGCTCTCTGCATGGATTGCAGGTCCAGTATTCCTAGTTTTATAAAATCTCTGCACTTAAATGGTGTGGTAATTTCACTGCTTCATCTTGTAGACAGCCTTCGCGGCACGCAACAACATGGACAGTCGCTGGATTATATATATTGAGAGCGTGGCTCAACATCTCTACTCTACTGTGGCATCTATGCTTCAAAAGCGCAGAATTACTTGCTTTCTGGCCAGGTAAAATGCTACCGTTTGGGCTCAAAACAATCAACTTTTCTCATCCTCATAGTTCTTTCCCTTTTTCTTGAACTTTACTCATGCTTATATTCTCTGAACAGCAAGAGCGATTCCGACCAGCTATCCATGGCTTCCAACAGATCGTAAATACAGCCAACAAACTCGTCCGTCTCACATCTTCAACTTCTCGTCCTCAATCTGTCGGTCGCTTTGACCATAGGTCAAGTTCGCGCACCTCCTCGACATCCCTCTCATCGTAACCGAACAAGCACCAAAATGCGCGTCCCTTCCGTCCATTAAATTAGTGTTGACTCCCTTTTCCAATCTCTTCAACCTGTAGCACTGGGAACGACGGTTGCTGAGATTGGAATTCCAGAAGAAGTGAGGAGGTACGACAAGACGAAATTCTCGATGCTTCTCGATCCAATCAAAGAGAGGATCGCTCAGCACCTAGGAGGGGAGGGAGGAAGCGTGGTGATCTTCGGACTGGAGGCACGTCTCTTCTCCCTTCCCTCTTCTCTCCACTGGCCCACCTGACGAGGACTGATGGACGCCGGATCAAAGGCCCACGTTTGCGTCCTCCAGACCGTCTTCGACCTCTTGACCTTCTACCAAGGCAAGATCCATGTGCACGTCGTCGTCGACGGAGTGAGCAGTTGCAATAAGGAAGAAGTACCGATCGCACTCGACGTACGTCTCTCACCCCATCACAAAAGCCAAAGCAAGCCAAGTCAGATGGCTGATTCTCGTCCCACCATCATGTATATTATTATATAGCGCATTCGACAGGCAGGAGCGTTCGTCACCTCGTCCGAATCGCTCATGTTTCAACTCATGGGTTCGTCCTCCCCTCCCTTTATTCGCTACTCGGACTCTAGGACTCGACGCTGAATGCCATGCGACAGGGGATGCGTCCGATCCAAAGTTCAAGGCGTTCTCGGGACTGGTGAAAGAGAAGAAAGGGGAGACGAAGGACGCGCTTCAGGTTCTTCTATCTCCCGCTACAGTGGCAGGGAATGATGGGAGTGGGAGCGCGAAAATGTGAAGTCATGATCGGACCAAATCAGGCAGTTTTTTTGGGGGACACGTGTAATGGGAGAAGATGCTTGTATCATCATCATATCAGAGATGTAATCACTATATGGTATGCACAGAATATGAAGAGACGAGTAAAGGAGCTAATATGATGTAGCCAAAGAGCCAAAGACCAAGAACAGGACAGCATACTAAAAGGGAGAAAATCGAAGCGAGCTGATGGTACATAGAACAATTAATGTTCTCCATAAGCAAAGCACATGAATCAAGGCGTATGCAATAAATGATGGGTGGAGGTGGCACATAACAATGAATGAATGAATGAAAACGGGACCTTCAGCCAATGAATGACGGCACACATGCAAGACAATCCAATTCACCAAACCATGAAAAAAGTGTGCTCAGAAGGGACCACAAGTCAACAACATACCGACACCGACAAGGTAATGAATCGAATCGACCGAGTACAGAACACGAAAAAACGAAACTACACTTCATCCATCCATCCATCCGAATCATAGTACACTTCTCCTCCTCTCGACTTTCAACGTCTCCAGCACCGTTTCCGCGATTTCTTTCCTGAGCAACGCAGGTACCTTCCAGGAAGGCGCCTCTGAACCGTCTTCCGGTGTGCATTCTTCCTCATCGCTTTCGTCAAGGATGGAGAGTTCGCATTCCGCATAACCAAGGACAGATTTGAGGACTTTACAACCACGGCATGGGGCGTCACTCCGGCCAATGTATTGAGGGGTCTATTGAAGGCTCCATCAGTGTTATTCTTCAGGAGAAACAAGAGGGACATACGGAGTAGCATTCGAATTTTTCAGCGCTTCCACGATCGTAAAGCGCCATCAGTTGGGCTTCTGGACAAGCCTTACAGCCTTTGAGGAGGAGGACTCTCGCCTTCGAAAGCGAGGAGAAGAAGTCCGGATCCTTTTGCCATCCGCATTGCAGGAAGGACATGGCACGAGGAACGACGGTGAGACGGAGGAAGGTCTCTTCCAAGTCGAATTTCATCGACTGAAATTCCTGCGGAAGCTTGGTGCGGACGATTTGGAAGAGTTGTTTCCACATCCGCCTGACGCAGTCGTCGTCCATCAACTTGAACACTTCGAGGACCGCCTCCGCTTGTTCTTCCTCAAACATCGAAGATGAAGTAGACAGCAGCCGTTCGATGGGGTCGAGGAGGACGCAAAGCCATTGACGCATGTTGCATCGCTCGAAGCCACGGACGATGTTGTATTTTGCGAAGTAGGGACTGAGGGCGGTGGGGATGAGGAAGCGCCTCCTCTCCCGGACGTCGCCGAGGTACGGATTGGTGTCGTGTGCGAAGGCTTGGAGGTGAGAGAGGAGGGTTCGACCGTTTGAGTCTTCGGATTGGAAGTCTAGCAGCGCTCGCTCGAGTCGACGGGGTGTACGTAAGATTTGTGACTTTGCGAGGTCTGAGAAGGAGTCTGGTTCTTCCGACAGCAGCTGCAAGGATCGAAAGGTATGCCGTGCATGTGGGGGAAACGGCTTGTCGTCCTCGTCCCTTTCACACGACACACTTCAACCTCTGCCACCAAGGGAGAAGC
The DNA here is from genome assembly GCA_021432655.1 of Atractiella rhizophila. Classification (NCBI taxonomy): domain Eukaryota; kingdom Fungi; phylum Basidiomycota; class Atractiellomycetes; order Atractiellales; family Hoehnelomycetaceae; genus Atractiella; species Atractiella rhizophila. Next base: position 10,779 of record MU271423.1, read on the forward strand.
AACAAAGAAACCTACACAGAATAAGCTACGGTGATCCTGAGCTCGTTACCTCCCATCCAGGAGGTACAAGCGACCTTTTCCTCCTCCTTCCTGCTGAGCAGCGTGGCCAAGAGGTCGAGCGCCTTCTCGTGGAAGGAGTGGTGGGTGTGGAACTGGTGTGTCTCGTGCCTTTGCCTCGAGCGGTGGGGTGATGGTTGGACGCGCAGGGCAGCGTTGGCGGGCGATGGAGGGGGAGATGGGGACAGGGGAGGTGATGGGAGATGGAGTCTTGGGGGCGATGGTGGGAGCAGCTTGCCCTCCATCGACGTCATGGCAGACGATGGAGGGGATGGTGGCGGGGTGAGCATCATTGTGCTTTCTTGTTGTGAGTCGATGTGAGGGTGATGTTGGGGTCTGAGCAGAAGACGAAGGCTTTTAAGGGACATGGATGACATCGTGTGAATAGAATAGTTCGGAGAAGTTCGAATTCCCATCTTTCAAGATATCAGCTCATCGATCGACTAAGCGGCCGGAAGCCGTTTGTCCAGTTCATCGGTTCAACTCCGGCCGCGGGTACTCTCAGCCGGATGACTGTCTGAACTGTCAACCCACTGCCATCGCAGTGCCAATGCAGTCAGCGCACTGTCAGCGACCGCTTGTGGATGATGGAGTGTGGATTTAAAGCCGAGTAAGCTCGAGTAAGCTTGCCCAAAGCAATCAGATGGATCTGCAAAGTGGATGATGCTTGGTTCTGTGAGCAGCTGTAAGCTCAGGTTGCTCCTTGATTCTTGATTCATACGCGGCAGAAATCGGAAAGCAAAAGCTGAATTTGTTGGCTTTGGTGATTCACCCGAAGCATGGAATATGTGATCCAAATGGAGCTAGTCCAATATTGCAAGGACAAATTAGGATGCGTAGGTTCATTCCAGCATGCAACAATTGCATTGACACCAATTAACACGGGTTCGTCAGGCTTTCAATCCATTCGTGCCAAGTTGCAACCCCAATCCTTTCAGCGTAAACAATCTAACCGGTCAGGATCATGGTTCAGCACCGAAGAAGAGCCAAAAACCTTCCGTTCTCTTATCCTCCACTGCCGTTTTCTATGCAATCCTGGAAAGACGACATACTGTAATTGACAACTCCATCTTTCCTCTTCTCCTTGGACTCCATTGGGCGGCTGGGGTGCAGACGTCATGTCGGCTGTCTCCTAGAGCTCCGAGGAAGGCACTCTGGTGATCCCACGGTGATCCATTGGCTTCCATCTCATCCTTCGTCTCCAAACCAAAATTGTTTGAAAGATGTCCGAACCACATTCGGAGCCGTTAAAGTCCGTATCGGACAGCGCAGAAGCTTGCACAACACGTGATTTTGACAATTCTTCAAGTCTCCTCGCGTATAGTCCGCCTTTTGTACCCTTTTCTTGAGAATTTACTGCTTCGCAAAGCGTGATGCTTGTCTATCTATGAGCAACACTATTCGTTTGGTTTTTTCTGTTGTAGCAGAGCTCTCCACGTCGAGAACCAGCTGGCGACATAAAGTCGAACTTGGTGAGATTTCTTTTGTGCACTTCTAGCGTGAATTGATCTAATGATGTCGTATATTAGTGCCATCTAAGCTGTGACATGGTATTCTACATTCTCGGTGGTTCGTGACATTCTCTACCAAAGCAATTCTATTCCAACAGAATATTCACTTTTTGCTGTGTTATAATAGTTGGTTCTATTGGCTCTCTCCTCGCATACCAACTGAGACGCATCCCGAATCCGCCTGAAGTCCGTCTCCTCTTTCCCCCGTCTTCGAACGTCAAAGCCCTCCTCTATCCGTCGGGTCTGCCACCACGTAAACGAGTTTCCGTCACGGTCGAAAAGAACGGGGTGGAATACACAGAGGAGGAGTATCCTGTGGCAGTGATGCGGACATGGGAGACGTCTTATACGGTCCTCGATCCGAAGAAGCCTAGGAAGAAGTGGAGCGAGGTGTGGTGGACGAAGAGCGTGATGAAACGCCGGAAGATCGTCGAGGCCAATAAGGCGGATTTCTACTTTGACCGGGGGAGGTGGTGGAATAGAGGCCCACCTAGCGACGTCGCCCGACGGAAGGTACTTGGAGCGGTTTATAGAGCGATGGAGGATGTCGACGTCTTGATCTTGACCACGAAGGCGAACGCGAATTTGCAAATGCTCCAGCATCTCAAGGACAAGATTTCGGCTAGTAGCACGGTGGTGATTTTACAGAATGGGATGGGACAAGAAGACGTCATCAGCGATGCGTTTTGGCCGGATGAGACCCAACGTCCGAGCTTTGTGATTGGGACGACGCTCCATGGAGTCCATCGAAAAACAAAAGCCAGCTTTGGGAAGATACACGTCGTACATGCGGCCGAAGGTCCAACCAACTTCGCAGTCATCCCCAACCAAGCCAGTATCGAGGCTCTCCTGTCTTTTCAGGAGAATTCTGACGATCCCTCACCGAATCCAATCCTCGACCCTTCCGCCGACACACCAGTCGATCCATCCAAACACCTGCCGTCCTCCCCTCCTCCCGCTCTAACCTCCCTCCATGCTACTCTCACAGCACTCACAGCGCTCCCATCTACCAACGTGCTCCCCCTCTCCATCCTCCGTACCCTTCAACTCCAGAAACTAACGATAAATTGCGGAATAAACTACCTCACCGCCATCCTCGACTGTTTCAACGGCGACCTCCTCCGCGCTCCTCATCTTGCTCGGACCAGGGCGACCTTCCGTTCCCTCGCAGAAGAGGCCTCCTCAGCCTTCTTCGCCGAATCCGTACGTGCTGGCGCGAGCTATCCGGAGGCTCAGAAGTCGTTTCCTCCCAACCATCCACTGGGTGTGGATACGTTGGAGAGGAGGCTGTGGGATGCGACGAGGGCGACGAAGAAGAACGTGAGCAGTATGCTGCATGATCTGAGGAGGGAAAGGGCGACGGAGACTCGTTATATTGCTGGATACCTCCTCGCTTTAGGAGCCAAGAATGGGGTCTCCATGCCAACCGTGCAATCGTTGCAGGATGAGATGATGGCGAAATCGAACATGATAATGGAGGGACGGAGGCTGAGGGAAATGGAGAAGCAGGAGATGTTTAAGTTACGCAGGGAGAAGGAGGATGAGGAGAGAGTGCAGTGGTTACAGGAAAGGAAGAGGCGGCGACAGAGCGTGGTGACGAAGAGGGAGAACAGGTGGGGTAGCGAAATCGTGAGACAGATGAGCCTTTCCGATCCCAACCATGCTACCGTTCTCTCGCCGTACATGGAGAAGAGGCAAGAAATGTTGAAGAGGACGGTGATGGCGATGGAGCGGTTCGTGATACATTGTGAGAGGACGAAGCGCAAGGCTCAGAAGGGTAGGCGGAAAATGTTGGCGAGGGCAGCTTTCATTATGAGCCGGCTCGTGGAAGAGACAAAGATGAACTCGGAGGAGAGGGTGAGGAGGTGGAAAAGGAAGATATTCCACAGAAATAGGTTCTTGGAGGCGGTGACGGCGGCGAGAGTGAAAGCTACGAAGAGGGCGAAGCACGAGCAGCGGTTGAAGGCAGACAAAGCTGCACGGGAAGAACGACTGCAGGCACCTGAGAAAGAAAAGGAACGCCGGCTTGTTGTGACCAGGCTAGCGAAGGATTTCTAGCAGCGCAACGGGGGACAGTAGAGCGAGAGGTTGAAAGAGAAGAAGGCTCCGATATGTGGAAGCTCTGGGTTCCAGATGGAAGAACCTGAAAGATAGAGGAGGATGAGAAACGGAAGGGGATACAGTCGGCCTCGACAATCCGAGTCGACGTCTTCCATTGCGACGGTCGCGTCAGAGGTGGGAAAGTCTACAGGGGACATCAAATTGGAAAGGTCTCCAATCCTGGAGCCTGGGGAGCGAGGAGTAGTGAGCACAGGTTTCAGAGTTTGAGGTGGTTCAGTATGTTGCATCTTCGTAGTTCTCATGTGTATACTCAGCACATATCACAAAAGTATCTAAAACAGTAGTGGATTCATACTTATGCTACAACAATATTTCTCATCTCCACATCATCTTGACAAATCGATTGATCACAGCATACCCGCCACGAACCCTTTGCGGTCCTAAAATACAGTGCCATCGCTCAGGATGTTGATTGGCGGTCCCCCTCCTTGTCTCTTCTTCTTCGCAATTTCTCTTCCCTAAATCCACCATCACCAATGAATCAGCATGCCAGGGAGATGGAAAGAAGAGAGGTGACATACCGCTTTCCAAGTTCCCCCTTCCAACACCTGTGCCAACTGCAACTCCTCCCCCAACCCACTCTTCTCTCTCATCTTCAGCGCTATCCTATCCAACATAATCACCGTAATGGCTCTCCACTCAACGATTGCAGGGTGACTCGCGGGCAGAGAAGGGAGATTCAGGAGGTCGATGGCTTCTTCGGTTTGGGGGGCGGAGGAAGGTTTGGGAGGAGGAGGGAGGTTTAGGGCTTTGTATACGGAAGGGAGAGAGGAGGGACGGAGGGAGAGGAGGGAGAAGTCGAGAAGCAGACCGCCGTTTCTGTACTCTGGGAGGCCGGTGAGGTGCTGTTTGTTGCGGAAGCGGAAGTTGAGGTTCCGTTCGAAGACCTCGATGAGGGAGTAGGTCATCCCTTTACATCCTTCCATCAGCGTTGAGATTTTGAGGAACGAGGAGAGACGAACATTGCGATAACTTGTGGAAGGCCACTTCCCCTCCGCCTCCTCCTCGACTCAGAAAGTCACACCTCCAAACATCGCCCATGCTTCTCCCCTCCATACTCAATCCTCCTTCCCGATCCTTAGGCCAGACGTCTAAGCCTTCCAAAACGACTTCCCACAGAGCGAGGACGTTGACGGAATAAGCCTGGGAAGAGGGCGAGGGGACGGAGTGGGTGGAAGGATGGGAGAGGAGGTAGTCGACCATGTTCCCTGGCCGTGACGTGCAGTTGTGGGAGAAGAATGGAGAAGCGGGGAGGAGAGATCCAAGACGAATCAACAGGTTGGAACGTCCGGAGAGACCGACCATTGGGTTGGAAGGGGAAACTTGGAAGCCTTCTTCTAGCTTAGAGACTGTGAGAGCCTTCAGCCCCTCCGCTGTTCACCATCAGCCACATTCAGCAACCACTTAGTAGGTGGAATGACGAGGAGATGAAGTGACGAACAATCAACCTCTTGCTCGCCACGAGAACTAAACATCCCATCCTTAAACATCTGCAAGCTCGCCAACGCCAACCCTTCGCTCCTTCCGATCCTCACCTCCTCCCCTCCCGCTCCACGACCGCCGACAGTGTATCTCCACTCGTTCCCCGCTCCAGCATCCACGAGCACGGAGACGACGACGAGATCCACCAAGCGGCGGGAGATCTCGATGGCGTCGAGGGAGGCGGATTGCCAGGAGGCTATGAGTGCCTGTAAGGGATCGGGGGTGCCTGGCGTGGGAATGAGGTGGCGCCAGCGACCGTGGGGTGGAATGGATGCATAATCGCCTGCATAATCCCTCTGCCAGTCGAATGCACCCCGTCAGTTCGATCGGGAGTACGGATGGGAAGAGGAGCGCACCTCGATTAGTGACTGCACGAAATCGACTATGTCTGTCTCTTTGGATAGATCCACGTCCCAGTACTCGTTCTCGCCCTTCCGCGCTGCTTCGAACACTTTCGAGCATGTCTCACGGACTGCTGGAAGGGAGCGAAGGTATGTGACTCTTTCAGAGGACATCTTGAGTTGATCAATCTCTAGCACTTTCCTGTTGTCCTTTGCACTACTTTGCGTGTTCTGCAATCTCCTCTGGCAATCTCTGGCTGGTGTAATGATGGACGGGAGTTTAGTGTCGGAGTAGGACGGGAGCAGTTTGCCGTAGTCGGAATGAAACTAATGGCTTTTGTGTTTTGTTCCAACAGTAATGTGGCTGGAAGGGCTCAATCATTGGCTGGGATGAATAATAGAACAAATTCAATGCAGAATCACCGTATCTCTACTTCTGAGTCGCACTCCACACATCCTTCAACACTATCGCCCACCCACACAGAGTTCAATCAGCACTCAACGGTCCACAACCCGTCCAGACACGAGACATTGAACAACTCATAAGAGAAGAGAAAGAACTCACGTCCATCCTTCGTAGCCAGCCTGTTAATGCTGTCGTCGCTCTCTCCGATCCCCCTTACAGCTCCACAGAGCGCGTAGGTGATGTATTGCCCCGGAATCGCCTTGCCCTCCTCATCTACGGCGGCGAAGTTGAGCTGCACGGATGCGTGGTCCTTGCAGGTGATGAGACGGTTGGTAGCGGCACATTTGCGGGGGACGTAGAGGTCCACAACATGTCCCTGTAGCACAGCAAGTCGTGAATTCGACCATAGCTCTCGCTGAAAGAAAATACAGTCTGTGGGGTTGAAAAAAAACTCACTTGATCGTTCTCCATTTTTATTACGTGTAAAAGACTTGGACGCTCGTAAAGTCAAGTGCAAAGGGAGAGCTGGACTGACTGCTTGCAGAAAACGATCTGTTGTTTGGGTATAAACCTTAATGTGCAACCAAAACAAACCTTATTGTCACCAAGTTGTCGCCCCAACCACAACCACGTCAACTCGACACTCGCTTATTCCTACACTACAATAATCTCGCTGATAATATCACACACAGCAACTGCACTCAAAACACGCGAACATCCGACTTTGAAAGAGGAGACATGTCACTCTCCCCCGCCCAGTCTTCCGCACTCACCCAATACCAAGAAATCACCTCGCTCCCTCCGACGCTCGCCCGGCAAGTGCTCGAGAGGGAGGGATGGGATCTGCAGCGGGCAGTGGAAAAGTGGGTAGAGGACCCAAATTCCCTCACCGCCGCTGGTGCCGGGAATGTTAATGGGAGCGCAAGGGAAGAGGGGAGGTGGAAGGAGAAGGATGCGATGGAGAGCATGGAAATTGATGATTCGGAAGTGGTGGAGAGGAGACCGAGGGTGAATAGCGCTGGAGGTTGGGTGGAGACTGTGAAGAAGGTGCGTTCAGCTCTCATTCTACCTTGTCGCACTGCATTGCGGTGGTGGCGCTTTCTTGTGACAAGTGTCACGTTGGAGATGAGGAGGATGGAGCGAGAGGAGAGGTGGCCTTTCGTATATGCTTCTCCAACGTGAGACAGTTCAGGTGAGGTATATACCGAAGATCGTCTCTGCCTTCTCTTCACTCTTCATGTTTGATTAGTGTGAGTGGACGAATGAATGATTCCATTGCATGAAGGATTAATCTAATGGACTGAGCCAGGAGCACATAAAGGTGCTAAGTCATCCAAGCTCCACTTTCATCAGCGAGTGGCGCCATGACCCGTGGACTCCATCCATCTTGGGACCGAGCTGCTTGTCTTGTCCAAGTCATTCATCAACCAATCACCATTGTTCGCCCTGGATCCTTTGCTTCTCCGGTAGTAGCCAGCATTGTCTGCATGGAACTACTTTGGACTTCTTCCTAAGAGGAATATGTTCAATGTGGCCAATGTTGTGCCAGAAGTTGGACTCGTCAGAGGATTAATCATCATTGAGGAAGCTCTAGCGTCGTGACGAATAACAGAAATATGAAACAGCTGCTATATATGCTGTTACCTCGCATCTTTCTTTAAGTGTGGCGTTGGTTATTGGATAGGAATATGCGGTTTTGTGCATTCTCACTATGATTGGACTAGCGCTTGAGTGTCGAAAGGAGCGGCACCTCATCGATCCTAGACTGAAAAGGAAAGTGGCTGTCATACGATTGGCAGCTCGTCATAGCCCTACCAAGCATCGGCTACTTGTTGATAGGTGGCGGATGATGATTACATCTGCAGAACTAAATGCCGCTGCTTTTGAGACTGTGGATAGAACTGTAGCATGCAATTTCCTCGCGCAATTTTAAAGAACACAGGTCGGACAACATTGCTGAAATTTGAACCTCAGGTTTTCTCGCAGATTTCACCGCTAATCACGCTCCCAATATCCTTAATTGCATCGCTTCTCTCCTTCATCACCCGCATCCTCCACCTCCGATCGCTCTTCCCCTATCTCGGCATTCTGCGTCCGCGAAATCCCTTCAGCCTCACCCCACGAAGCACTTTATCCCCAGCAGCAGCGGCCGAGCACTACATTCGGTTCCTTGAAGAGACAACAGGACACCTGCACCCAGAGTCTACGCCTGTTGGCACTGGCACTGGAGTGTTTGGAGAGGGCGGAAGCGGTTTGGTGCAGCGGAAAACGGGAGGGACCTCGAAGATGTTGCCGGAATTCTTGCGGTGTGGGTACTCGGAAGCACTACAAGCGGCGAAGGATGAATTGAAGATTTTGATGGTCGTCCTGTCTAGCGCTGAGCATGAAGATGATGAAGTGTTCCGCAAGTTTGTGCTTTGTTCTTTCTCGTGCAACTTCATACTGACTTCTTCTACCCTAGAACTGTGTTGACGGATCAGAATCTACGTCGGACAATAAGCGAGAATGACATCCTTGTCTGGGGTGGAGATATAAAATATCGAGACGCATTTCAGGCTTCCCAGACCTTGGCCATACCTCGTTTACCCACCGTTGCTTTCATTGCGCTCCAACCACGGACAACTCCTACTACACTCTCATCGCACACACGGACGGCGGTAGACCCTGTCATGAAGATGTTCTCACGTCTTTCAGGCTCTCCCTCTTCTACCACATCGCCCAACTCCATAATCATGCACATCCAGAACTCCGTCCTCCCCCGCGTTTCGCCCTTCCTTGGTCGGCTGAGGGTGCAGAAGAGGCAAAGGGAAGAAGAGCGGGAACTCCGACGACGGCAAGATGAGGAGTATGAGCGCGCGGTCAGAAAGGATACGGAGAGGGTGCTAGCCAAGAGGCGAGAAGAGGAAGAGAAGGAACGGCGCAGACAAGAAGGGATCGAGAAGGAGCGACTGAGAGCACAGATGGAACAGAAGCGCCAAAGATGGAGAGAGTGGGCGGCAGTTAACCTCGTCCCAGAAGAGTGGCGAGGGCCGGGAGGAGCGAAGGTTGCTGTCAAGTTGACGGATGGGAGACGACTCATCAGAACTTTTAAGGAGGATGAATCCACGACCATCGTGTATGCTTGGATCGAATGTGAAGCCAACGGTGTCCACATAGCCCCTTCTCCCTCTCCTTCACCTTCTCCTGTTAAGGAGGGGTACGATTTCACCTTCAAGCTGGTCATGACTTTCCCGAGAAAGGTAGTCGAGAAGGGATTGGCTTTGAAGGATGTTGGAGGGATGGTACCGAATGCGAATTTGGTTGTTGAGTCCTTAGACGGTGGAAATGGCGGTAGTCATACAGATGAGGAGGAGGAAGAGGAGGATTAGAGTGACCACCTATCATACCACCATTAATTTGTCCGTTTCTGCATCTATCTTATTGCACAGCACTTTCTCAACATAAACAAACGAGAGTTGCGCGTTGAAAGCAGCTGATTGAATACTTTTCCCATCGCCAGTACTGCCCCCATCAATCCACACATTCTGACAACTAGCTTCTCGGCATTGAGACAGGATCACAGAGACGACTGCTCTCGAGAACTCAGATCTGCTCTATTCAAACGAGACTATTGATCGCACACAACGCTCGAGTATATTTTATTACAATAATATCATCGCTAAACACTGCTCAATCCCAGTTACCATGCAGCCAATCTTCATAACCCAAACCCCCTTCGTTCCAAAGCATCGCAAATCGCTTGCCGTCGTAGAGGAAGTTATCTCTTCCCCCTTCATCCCAAAGGGCCATTTCCGTCTCCTTATCAGGCGATTCATCAGCTTCCCTCAGATTGAGTGTGAAATCGTCAAGAGTCCATGGGATATCGCCGAAATAGCATGTCCACGCGAATTCGAACTTTTCTCTACCCGCGAAAGGAGCTTGAGAGGCGTGAAAACGTATAAAATCTACAATGGTGGATACATCGAGGTAGCAGTATTGCAACTGCAATTCTTCGAGATGCGGACAGGTGAGGTCCTGAAGAAATGTGGGGGATATGACATTGGAGGCAGCGTGCGCCGCATCGATATAAAGTACTCGTAGCTCTGTTTGAGTGTCAATCGAGTATTTCGTAAAGAAGAAGAAGCGGTACCTGTGAAGCAGTGGAAGTAGGAATCAAGTGATTCAGGCAGGCGCAACATTTTTGTCTCTTGAACATGCGTTTGATGGGGGAAAAGTTCCAAGTAGAAAGTACGAGTGCACTGCTTTCGCGGCAACATAAATTGAATAACATCCGAGGGCTGTATTAGATAGGGAAAGAAAGTATTGAAGTGAAATCGATACATCTGAGCTGGGGCGACAGTTCTGACTGGGACAAGGTGAAGTGCCAACTCTTCGAACACCGCTTTCGAGAGTTTATTTGACTTAAGAACAATTTCAGTGAGACATTCCGAGACCCTTGTTCCTGAAAAATTGGCTGGCTGAGTGAGGTCCCATCCGATGATGAACAGACAGGCAACCGATAAACCGTTGGAGAGTAGCTGAACGAGATCCTCTGTGTTCCAACGCGTGGAGCCATGGCTCTTCCTTCCAGTCAGCTGAAGGTTCTTCAGGCTCGGAATCTTTGACAGTGCGTTTAAGGTCGTCACTCTATCCTTTGGTGGTGGAAGAAAGATGGCGAGCCACTCTAGATTCTCGGCAAAATTCAGAATTCGGCGAAGATTCTTCCAGATGCGTTCCGGGTTCCCACCCATTTCTTTCAGGATTAGTCTTCTCAAATATGGCGCTGAGTAGTTGGGATATGCCCGAAACAGCCTCAAGGGATCGATAAATCCTGCACTAGATACTCCAGGCGAAGAGACCGTCAAGCTCCAAGGCTTTTCGAACGATCCAAACACTTTACAAAGAGTCGTCAATCCAAATATGGAAAAGCGCCTGTTCACTAGTCTAAGGCGCTGGAGATGCCGGAAGAGGGTAGCATCGCCACGAGTGTACAGTTGCATATCTCGCAGCTTGATCATCGAAGAAAAAATCAGATGTATGAGCTCATTGGAGAGAGCGGCAAAAGGATCTTGGGTCCATTGCTCGAAGATCGAAATGTCGAGTTGAAACCCTTCCGTGCCTTCAAATGTGGTCGAGATATAAATTCTGGGGCATTGCTCTGAATATTCGGATGCTGATACGAAATCTGTTAATTGGAGAGAGGCTGAGATCCGTGACCTCGCCGGCTGCACGTAGATATTAAAACGGAAGATATCATCCAAAGACGGTTCGATTTGTAAGCAAACTGGATATCTGGATTCGTCATCAGCATTATTAAGACTTGAGACTGTGCCTAAAATATTGAGGTAAAGCTGAGACTTCGACTCTTGCCAGATCGTCTGTCCTGCTGAGGAGAATTGAACATTAACAGATAAGGCGTCCTCCTCATCTAGCTTTGTGAAACCAACGAGTCCGAGCAACATGGGATTCCTGGAAATGGAAGGGTTGTGCTGCGGATCTCATGTGCGGAGTCAATTCAGCCACCGATTGTGATGAGAATCAGTGATAGAACTACTGAGCACAGGGCCTTTTCATACCTCTTAACCAGGCTGAACCTGGAGGCGACTGAAGCAAGCACAGGAGCGCGAGACACGTGCTAGATCCTATATCCTATCTCCCATCTTCAGGTCAATCAAGAATGCTAGGTAAGGAAGTACAGTGCTCAAAAGGTCCAACAATCTGTTAGTTCGATTCATTAACATTTCACTCTCATCATTCAATCAAGTGTAAAACTCTTTTTGTAGCACAATATTTACTCAAAACCAATGAAGCCTCAGCATGATGGATATTGAACGCGGCCTCTGAACACGCGGACTTCACCTCAACATCGTCTGCATGACTTGGCAAGAGGGACTTGGTAGGATGACGACGTATTGATTAGCTGTAGTTCTAAATATCATGCAGGTTCTTCCCCACGTCTTGAAATGAAGTCAATGTCACCAAGTACATTTGATTGAATATTCAGGGCGGACTTTGGTTCATTTATCGCTCCGCATAATTTCATTTCGAGCTTCATCAACGTAGAGGATGGTCAAGTCCACAGTGTAACAGGAGAAACAGAACAAAAGGTCACAACAGGTCACTTCACATTTCTGCCGCAGGCCGCAGACTGATAGCACACCTGGTAGATTTTTCCTATCTTCATAATTTTACGCTAATTCACACGTTGCGAATCCCGTGCCATGTCCCACTTGCACAAGGCACGCTTCATCTCGACCTTATTGGGGTGTGTGTTGTTACGCGCTCTATCTCAAACTCATAGGGTTAGGGTCGGGAACGCGTCAACCTCCTCGTCCAGTTCAACAACGAACGATCTCTCAAGCTCTTCTGCCCTGCAATCTATTGATCAGCATGTCGTGCGTTTCCTTCCGCCCATTGGGCCCTGTAACTGACACTATCCGCATTACAGACGAAGTTACGACCGTGCTCTTACTGTCTTCTCGCCTGATGGCCATCTCTTCCAAGTCGAATATGCCGGAGAAGCAGTTAAGAGAGGAACTTGTGCAGTAGGTGTGAGAGGAAAGGGTGTGGCTGTCCTCGGAGTGGAGAAGAAGAGCACGCTTCAACTTCAGGATCCCAGAACTGTTAGGAAAGTTGTGGTTGTGGACGAGCATGTCGTGCTTGCTTTTGCTGGTAAGTAATCTCTTAAGAAATGAGCAGAATGTCATAAGCGAACCTTTCTGTGGTGCATGTGATCGAGCTATTGAAGTAGTATGTGCTTGAGGGAGGACGTGAGTCCTACGCCGGAATGGCATACGGTGTCACGCTTTATTTATCAGCGCTGCTTTGATATCTGCTCTTCTTTCATGCCAAATAATCTCTATTATGCTCGCGCCTGCGCTGTGGACGTTATACCACCTGTACGCCAAAGGTGTGCTCTTGGTTCATGTTCAAAGGTGACTATAAAACAAGAGGAGACCAGAAGGATCTATGGATTAAACATAGATCTGCATGCTCAGCAATGGCTCCTGGGATCAGGCAATAAAAGCTTTTGTAAAAGTAGCAAAGCCTGTCCGATTTACATAATTGGGGCTGCTGTGATGCACTCAAATCTTTAGACTCAGACATCCCTTCTTTTTGCTTGTTGTAGTCCCCTTTTCATCTGTCTTACATCGTCTTGACATAGTTTCCTCTCCGTTGTGGACATACGCTGTCCCAGCGATCACTTTACTTAATTATTAGCTTGAGAACCAAGTGGGATTGATGAGAGCGCTGCCTTCCATCACGGCTAGATAAGAGCATGCTTTCTCTCGCACTAGACTTGGTTCCTCTTGACTTTTTGTAATAGCCATGCTATGCATCTTCTTCGTGCCTCGTTCAAGTCGGGGTCGTGGACGCGTCAGCGCGCTCCCATGTCAGGTGCCTCCATTTGTGGTTTGTAGCCACTACAGTAATTGGTCACACAATCTGGCTCTACCTCTTTGCTTTCGATCCCTTGAAAGCACTTCATTATCGCGGATTGTTTCATCCATTATCTCTCAGCTACCTGCCTATTCTAGAGAGCACATGAGCCATTGTGTCTGGGATTTCCTATGTGGAAGATCGTCATGCTTTCAACAGTTTCCATTTCGTAGGCGAGGATATCCGTTCCCTGTTCTCCTCTTATTGAAATAACATTATCAGCTCGCCTCCCCTTGTTGTATAGGTTGGAAGAGGCATGAAGTAGGAATCCATTTTCCTTTCTCTTAGCCAGGATGATCTTTACACTCCCGAGGCCGGAAAGTAATTCTGTCCCATAACCACTTGTGTCATCCAAGTTAAAGAAAGATCGCGTCGTCTAATCACTGTTGCAACTCAGGTCTCACAGCAGATGCTCGTATTCTCATCGACAAGGCACGCATAGAGTGCCAATCCCACCGCCTTACTGTCGAGGACCCCGTTACTGTTGAATACATCACACGGCACATTGCTGGTATTCAACAAGTTTGCCTTCCTTTGCGTTCTAGAACTTAGCTGATATGCGTTACAGCGATACACCCAATCCGGAGGAGTGCGTCCATTCGGTATTTCAACCCTTATCGTTGGTTTCGATCAAGATGGTGGGGACGAGCACGGAAATGTTGTCAAATCCCAACCGAAAATTTATACCACCGAGCCCTCTGGTATCTACAGCGCATGGAAGGTTGGTGGTATCTATACCAAATGCACCTTGCTTATGTGTGACATAGGCTGTCGCAATAGGGCGGTCGTCAAAGACCGTGCGGGAGTTCTTGGAGAAAAATTGGAAGGCGGATCTTGAGGCTGAAGAGGCGATCAAGTTGACAATTAAGTCTCTGCTGGAGGTCGTTCAGACTGGAGCAAAGAACATTGAAGTTGCAGTTGTTGAAGGCTTTGGACAGATCCGAGTACTAACTTTATTCACATGCAAACGATTTCTGACCGGGTTGTTAGAACCTGACGCTGGAGGAAATCACAAAAAGTAGTGCAAGAGATTGAGAAGGAGAAGGAGGCAGAGCAGGAGAGGAAGAGGAATAGATTGGCAGCTACTGCTGCAGGCCAAGCGGCCATGCGTTAGAGAGACCGTGTCCAGAAAGAAAAGTTTGTCCTTTCCAGTCACAGCGGTTTGTTAGCTCACTCTGAAGTTCTAGTGTTCTATCCATTGCAGAAATGCTATGCTCGCCAGAGTTCTCAAACTTTGACCGTCTTATTTCTGGAGCCTTGTCCTCGGCCTTGCAAAAGATGCTGCACTACGACAGTTGCAACCTCGTTGTTGACCAAGCAGATAATCCGGCCAATTGAATGGGAGATTGGCATTCTCATTCTAGAGTGTGGTGAGCTCCATATCACTTGCTATAAGATTCGTCGAGAATAAACATTGGAGTTTTACGTCGGATGCTACTTCTACCGGCTTTGGAATCTGC
>MU271423.1:25600-67331 GCA_021432655.1 Atractiella rhizophila
GACTGCCATATCGCACTACATTTAACCGTTCCTGGTGAAAGATGAAAACCCTCCAACGAGAGCACCTCGGTTTCAACCTCTCCCAAAGGACCTCCATTCGCTTGCTGTTCTCCATTGCGGATACTACTGATGTGACGTAGCTTAACATGCTGAAGACCAAGTCGTGGGGGATTTGAATATTCTTTCAAGTCACCTCCTCGAAGCTGTCGACAAGATTCGCAATCCGAGGAGAGGAGGCGCAACGCCAAGCGAAGAGAATGAATGCAGCGGGTGTCGCAAGGGGAAGGGCGGGGTGATTCAATTCATAGCTCGGCGGCGGGCGAACGGGCTTAAAAAGAGAACGTTGGGATTTCGCCTTTCCTTTTTCCTTTCTGACTTCAGGAGGCAGGAACTCTGGATTGAAGGAGCAGGGTCGTGGAAATGTGATGTTGGGAAGTGAGGTGGTGGTATGGTAAAATAAGAGAAAGAAGTCAGGGTCCGCATTTTCATTTGTTTCCCCGTGGAGGTAGTAAGCACACTTTATTGCTTGCAATTCTCTTGAGAACTTGCCAAGGTCCGGCGCGCTGGCATTCAATAAATCAGTGTTTGGTTATCCTAAAGCATTCAGGAAGTAAAAGCAGTTTCTGCTTGTACTGAGTTGCTGGTGGCCTAAGCAGCAGTGTGAGATTGCATGTCGATGCACTGCACACCTTCAACGCGAGTGCGTCGGAAGACAGGCGATTCACGTCCGCCATTAGGCATCCGCCGTATTGAAACGGCTCAGCCCACCTGCTTGCGAAACAGTTTCCTTTCAGTCGGTCGGTCATAGTCACCTCTGGCCAAGGTCTCCGCATCCTGATTCCAGCTTGACCTGCTCCCCATCAGCTCCCCACGATATACACAACCATACTCCTGTCATTACCTCCCGAAGGTGAACAGATCGGCCGTTATTCCTTTGACTGCCGGTGACGTGCGCTTCGAAGGTTTAATTTCACCTGTCCATTTGCGAGTTCTCGTCGTCGTGAAATCGATGAGCATGCCAAACGGCGCTGCTGCTTCCAACCGAGTTTTTCTTGCATAATGTACAAGCACTTTCCTTGCTTGTTCACTGGTGGGGACAACTCGAAAATAGTACAGTAACTCTGTCATTTCGTTTCCTCCTCTCTCCTGGCTCCTGGTGCTTCGCGACAAATTTCAGAAATGTGGAGCTCCACACTTCCCCCGGAGTTTTCATCGAGCGAGGGACCTAAGACGCGTGACGCGCTTGCGAGAGAGAGATGAGATCATGATGTCAGCCTTTCCCTCTCCTCTACTTCTGGTGAGATTCTCCAGACGCGGCAGAGGAACGGCAGGCTCCGAAAGAGCTTTATCTGGGGCAGAATAGAGTGCCAAAGATAGGGCATTTGTCGTCCTAGCGGTTGAAAGGGATTGCGGGCCGTATCGAAGCTTGAGAGCTCACGAAAGAGGTTGCAAAGGTTGAACGGGTTGTGCGTTGAAAGGTCAGCTGCAGTCCTAGATCTTTCAATTTGAGCATGATTTTTTCGACTAACTTTGCGAACACATGGAGGATGACGATCTCATTCTTCGCCTCCACCATCCTCATCCGATCCTCTTCCCCATAAATACTACTCGACAGTTGTTCAAACCCCACCTCTCTGGTTCTACCTGTGCCCTTTGCACCTCGAACGTCCGCGAAAGAAACGGAGTGAGAGAAAAAAACAAGGCGAGATGTCCTCATCTTTTTTCACGAACAGGTTAGTTTGACTTCCCTACTGTCACAAAGGATGTTAACGAGAGATTGGGATGACAGTTATGTCATTGGAGGTTTTGCGACCATTGGAGGAGGCTTGTTCGGTCTCGACATCTCCTCTATGTCGGCCGTCCTCCTCAACCCTGCCTACAACAAGGCTTTCTCGCCTGTAGGAACCAACTCCGATCTCCAAGGAGGAATCGTAGCCTCTATGCCTGCTGGGTCCTTCGGAGGTGCACTCATCAACACGTATATCTCTGATAAGTTTGGGAGGAAGCCCTGCATGTTGGTCTTTTTCTCGTCGTCTCGTCTGAACGCAATAGCAAGGCTGACATGTACTACCTGATTAGCATGTTTGCAGCTCTCCTTTGGGTTTTGGGATCGGTCCTTCAATGCGCGGCCCAGAACATTCCTATGCTCGTCGCTGGACGAGTAATCGGTGGCCTCGCCATTGGTATTGAGTCTGCCATCGTTCCTATCTACCAAGCTGAAATCACGAAACCTGCTATGTTTGTCTTCCTCTCCTCTTTCGCATAAATCAGGAACTAACGATTTGAATAGCCGAGGACGAATTGTCTCCCTTCAGCAGTGGGCCATCACCTGGGGAATTCTTCTTCAATACTTCACCCAATTCGGTTGCTCCTACATTGACGGCGAGGCATCTTTCCGTATTCCCTGGGGTCTCCAATTGATTCCTGCTCTCGTCCTTTTCTTCGGAATGTTCTACTTCCCTGAATCTCCCCGGGTACGCCACTTTTCGACTTTCTCTGAGTCGCTGCTTATGGAGATTTTTTTAGTGGCTCATGGACCACGGCAGGGAGGACGAGGCGTTGAAGATCCTTGCTGACGTTCACGGCGGTGGAGACATCCAAAACGGCCTTGTACAGCTTGAGTTCGCTGGTCCGTTTGTATCCATTTTTTTGAACTAGCCAAGCTGATGGAAGAACAGAGATCAAGCAACAAATCGATTTCGACCGCACTCAATCTGCTCGCTCCTATCTCGATCTCCTCAAGCCCGGAGTGTTCAGGCGTGTCCTTCTCGGTTGCTCCCTTCAGGCATGGTCTCAGCTCACCGGCATGAACATCATGATGTTCGTTTCCTTATGCCGTTGACAAAATGACATCTGAATATGCCTTGGGCAACCTAGGTACTATATCACTCTTGTCTTCCGATCTGCAGGTATCACGGGAAGGCATGGAAATCTGGTTGCTTCGTCTATCCAATATGTGTTGAACGTCGTTTTCACTGTGTTGGTTCTCTGTCTCTCTTTGAAGCGTCATTTTCTGATGTGATTATGCAGTCCTGCTATTATCTACATCGATCGCTGGGGACGTCGCCCTATGCTTGTCATCGGAGCGGCATTCATGGCTTTCTGGCTTTTCCTCGTTGGCGGCCTTCAAGGAGGATTCGGTAGCAAAGTCATCGACACTGACGGTTCTGCCCTTTGGCTCATTGAAGGACACAGCAGCGTCACGAACGGAATCATCGCTTGCTCTTACCTCTTTGTTTGCTCTTTCGCCATTACTTGGGGTCCTTGCTCCTGTATGACTTCCATCAATACCAATACTGGAAGAGTTAGTCTGATCACTGATAACAGGGACTTACCCCTCTGAGATCTTCCCTATGCGTGTCCGAGCGAAGGCTGTCTCTCTGTCCACAGCTTCCAACTGGGCTTTCAATTTCGGTTCGTTTCATCTTACCGGACATGTTCCCTCCCTTACAAATCGCTTTTTTTTAGCTCTCGCCTACGCCGTGCCCCCTGCACTTGATCACATCTTCTACAGGACCTACTTTATTTTTGGTGGATTTTGCGCCGCCGCTGGTATTCACGTTTTCTTCTGCTTCCCTGAAACCAAGGGCCGCACTCTCGAAGTTCGTATTCCTCTTACCTCCCGCAGAAAGAGTGTTGACTGTATTGAATCTATAGGAAATGGAGGAGGTGTTCGCGCAGAAGAACTACTTCACCGCCTGGCGGGTCAAGTCGGATGTAGGAAGGAAAGATTTGGAGCAAGTTCTTGCTCACGAAAAGGAGGGCAAGGTTCTCGATGAACATCTCAGCGATAGGACGAGCGTCGATGACAAGAAGAGCGAGATGAGCAGCGTTCCCAGCAGCCCAGTTGATTCGAAGGGTCACTTACCAGCCTAAACATTTGAGCTGTGATCTGAGATTGACGATTATGATGAAAGTTCGAAGGGAGGAAGGAGTCCAAAGAATGTAAAGAAGTGAATAATGAATCTTGAACATGAATTTCCCATCAGGCAGTTACATGCGCGAGAAACTTGCTTGAGTGAATGGCAGTGATATATATTTGAAATACTGAAATTTTCTCAGGAAGACGTTGATCTGATACTGTAGGGCCAATCATATCATATATAGTCGCAATCGATGTAGCAATTCCACTATCTGTACCCCTCGAGCCAGCCACATCCTTGTTCCAATTGCAATACTGAGTGAGACCTTTGTTATACTATAGATGAGGGAACTGGTGCTTGTCAACGAGTATGCCTATGCTCCCTCTGGTGCTAACCTTCGAACCGAAGGAACAAGAGGTGCTACATCTGTGAACCCAATTGGAGTGCACAGAGATCCCCCAGAGGATCAGCTGCAGTAAGGAAGAAAAGATTCCGGTGTCTGCAGCTCGCAAAGTGCTACCACAACAGTGAGACAGTATAAGCGGCAGAATGAACCACCTACCTCCCTCAAGACGGCCAGTTTTTTATTTGCAGTGCTGAAGCGGCAGGACTCTACGCAGCGTTGAGATCGTATGAAAGTGTTGCCGATGTCTTCAGGGGTGTAAATGAAGCCGCTCTCGTCGACTGTGTATAGTTAGTGCGTGCAACTTTGACAATGTGAGAACAAACTGAGTTGAGTGTAAGAGTTTGGTGGGAAGACTAAAGGGGTGTCGAAGTGCTTCCATGCAAAGGGGTAAGAGAATGATCAAATAAGGGAAAGACGAACAGAAACATCATGGCCTTGCTGCTGAAGCTGCTTAACCCTGTCGATGGGGTAAAGTACGTGGTGTGTCGAACTCCATAAGTAAACCTCTTCATGAGGGTTGTATCCTGCACAATCGGACTGTCAGAGTCTCCATAGCCCAGAATAGAGAAGACCTACGATAGTGCGGCTCTTTGTCGTCATGGTTTAGAACAGGTACTTCGTCGATAAAGAACTTGCACCTCCGCTTCCAGTGCAGCTCACTAGATAGCTGGCTGCAAGTCTCTTGCATAAGCTCTTCTTCTTCTTCAGTCCATTGGGCATAGAAGCGCTTGAGGCGCATTATAATGCCATTGGTGCGAAAGAAACTTTGGATGAAATCAAAGAAGTCTCTGGCATCAAAGCAGCAAAAGTGCAAGGCAAGCATGTTCAGTTGCTCAGCGCTCCGAAGTTGTGAGAAGAAATCATCCGACAGGATATTGCTGTTTTCATGTCCTCCATCAATTTCCAACCGGAGAAGATCGTGAGAGATGGATAACATCAAAGGCTCGTAGAACACAACTTGCTGAATGTCAAAGATGGAGTTCGGTTCATATTGTATTGCGAGTATCCTAAGTACTCTTTGCTGTTGATCAGACAATAGAGAGAGCGGGGCAAGCGGGCGTAAGTATATCTCAGATGATGTCTGAACTGCAAAATCGATGAGAGAGGTCATGAAAAATTCGCTTCCAAAGTCGATGTGCAGGCTTTTAAGGTTCATGGGAACGAGATTCTCCTCGACAGCAATCGCTGAACGACAAAATGGTAGGCGTGAATGCAATCGAGTCAATTTAACTGAAGCGAGAATTGGGCGACATCGACAGCTGAGCAAAAAATTGATGACTGTAAACTCATCCCAACCATCCAATTCTAACTGCTTGATGCTGCTGAGACGACTGAGCTCCATCAGCGACCTGAACCGTTCTTCCTCCACTATAGGATATACCAGAGACAAATGTGACAATGTCTGATATGGCTGGAGTTGCGAGAGCAGGATATGGAGGGGAAACTCGTCCATGTCTGAACAACCGTATTCGAGCGTGAACCAACGTCTTTGAAAAACAGGGCAGCGGCTCAAATAGTTAAATTTGACGTGCACCGAGTGGGGTTCAGGAGACAGCGCTGCAAGATGCCGCCGCCATGCCCTGCAAACCGAACCATACTTCCAGAACTGCATTTGCCAGATATCCCAACTTGGATTGCTGAGCTCCTGCTCAAGCTCGAGGAGATTCTGAAAAATGAGGTCCAACAGCTCTGGCGGCAAAGCGAGGATTGCCGCACTTCTGACATGCTGGTGGTGGGACCGGACCTGTTTCGAGGAATCGGCCAGAGTTTGTAATTGTGAAGCGACCTTGTCTGTAGTCAACATACACTGACTGACACTAGTGGAGTGAACTTACAGAACTCTTGAATCTAGCATGATGGGATGCTAATGATGATGAATTGTTACCTGGGCGCGTTGACACATTGTTGCTCAGCCTGTTCGTTGTCCAAGTCCAAAAAAGTCGAAGGTTTGCTAGTTGAAGGTAAGTAAATGCGCGAACAATCGTGGAACTGCCAAAATGGAAGCGAATGATGACTTTGTAGAGGGAGGAAACAATGTTCCGCCCAATTGTCTGGTATAACGTCGCAAACAGAAATTGACGGAACGCCGCTTCTGCTCACAAATCTTGGATCTCTACCATGCAGAATGTAGTGAACAGGAGAGGGAAGCTTGGACATGAAACTGTAAAATAGCCAATCTTATATATTTGACTGGACTTCCAAATGGCGGGTATTGCCTCCACAGCCGCTACATTTTCTAAAGGCAAAAGCCAACCTCCTTCACCAGAAATCTGCAATATTCTACAGACAGTGCCCGTAGTCCAACCAGACGTCAAAGGAAAATCGCCATCTTCCTGTGCCAGGGAACACAGACAAAGGGACGTAACCCTGGCCTTATACCAACAGGAGAACCCGTACTCCACTTCATTGCCGCAGAAGATTCCTCCGTGACCTCTGTCCCAGGGCCTTTCTTGCTACCGCTCCGAGAGAAAGGATGTGAAGAGATCGACACAGCATTTAGGAGTTCAAGTAGCTTGGACGGAGAAGGGTCCACTAACGGAACGGTTTTGGAATGTGAACGAGAGCGGGGCATCCTTCTGGCTGAAGCTGGAGAGTACGAAAAGGGAGAGAAGGCCAAATCATACGTCGGTGGTCACGAGTGTCTTTCGTCCCTGGCACTGTGACTCATAAGAGGATAGGAACATAACATGAAAATCGTGCTGAGTACAGGGTATACAATACTTCCATTTACATTGAAGATAGACCACATCTATGGAATCAGAATCGGACGGCTTTCGAACGTCTCTTCATACAAACAGCCGATTGCATAAATTGAAATAAGCCCCCCGATTACAAAATCGGTTATCGAGTTGGAGCTCCAGAGGCGGGTAACTGTGGCATATATCTAAGTGCATCTTGATAATCCGTTGGAGTCGAAGCATCTTGAGAGGAAGGTGGGAGATTGATGTTTGACCTCGAGAGCGGAACCAACCCGTTGAGGCTTTGACTTGCCATTGCATTCTCGATGACAGCTATTGGCGGGACTGAAGCTGAAGTGAGGACCGGAGTCTTGCTCCCCTTTTCCCGTTTCGACCGCATGACACCTTTCCACCGATCTTTCATCTTCTTATACAGCGTCTCTTCCGCCTCCTCGACCTCTCCGTCCGACTTGTTGAGAGCGTCACGTTCTTCGGCTAAGGCTTGGATGCACTTGCCTAACGTTCGAAGGGAATGATAGCTGGCTGATGCATCTTTCGTCGCTTGTGTAGATAGAGCGATTGACGAGAGTTGGCGGAGAGTGTAGAGTATGACGGATATCTGGTTCAGGGAGACTGGAAGGGGAAGGTCGTCGGGCAAAGCGATGATTTGTGAGATGGACGAATCCTGTGGAGACGCTCTGCCTTTTCCTTTCCCTTTGTTCTTGCCATTCGGAGCGAGTATGAAGTCTGGAGCAGAGAACGTCTCGCGGTTGCGATTCGGTGGGAGGATCCTAACTAGGAGTCGCACCACGCCAACACCTGCTTTGTCTTTTCGGAACTGAAGTACCATCGCTGCTCCTGCACGCCGTCAGGACAACAACCACAAAGACAGAGATGAGGGAGACGCACCGGTATGACCGCTTTCTTCAGCCTCAATATCCTGTTGTCCAGCAGCGAACCTGCTCTCTCCGTGCCTGCGAACTCTCTCACCCAACTTCTCAGGACATAAACAAAAGAAGCGTACCACATGAGAAACCTAAGTAAGATCGGCCAATTATCAGCCTCGATAGCCCAAGTGCTCAAATCCGCTCCTTCTCCATCCTCTCCCTTCCTATGCGACAGCTCGAGAGTCTTCGGAAACTTCCCCTCCTGCGAAGAAGCAGGCTGCAATTCCCTCTCCTCTGTTCCCTTCCCTGTTCCCGGCCTCCCTAGACGCACGCCGGCAGCAAAGACGATGTTCATCGTGCGTTCTTCAGTATTGGGTGATCGCGAGCCTGCGCTCACGAGAGATTCGGTGCTTTCGATCGCGAGAGAAGGGGGAGGGACGGCGAGATGATTGTTGGATGAAGGTGTCGGCGTCGCAGAACGAGAGGGGACGTCGGTTTGCATGACAGTGGTCCTCTGTGACGGAGGCTCTGCGAGAGCGGAGGACGGCAGTGGCGTTTGAGCGTCGATGGTGCGTAAGGAAGACCTTCTGGAAGTTGTGGGTTCTGTCACCTCTTCGATCGTGTACATCGAATAGTTGTCGTCTAGTTCGTCAGCCCGAGCCAGGTTTTCGTCCTCCTCCACAGGAGGAGTTAGGGCTGGCGGTTGAGAAACGGGTTTGGTAGAATCGAATGAGGGTATGAGGGACGAGATATCGAGAGACTTGACGGGTGGTGAGCTCGTCACGTTGGGACGCATGGGCGAAGTAACCTTGCCTTTGACTGGCGAGGTTCCTGTGGAAGAAGTTGATGTTTCAGCAGGTGGGATGAGAGCGGGCTTGGTTTTGGTAGGCGATGTAATGATAGGAGATCCCGGGCGCCTGATGATTTCCCATTCATCCTTGTTGAGGCTAGAGTTCCGTCGGAGGGAGGGAGGGGAGGTCGGAGACTCGCGCATGTCTCTCTGCTTATCCGGAGGCGAATTGACGGGTGTGGTCGATATCGGTGGTGGTTTCAATGCGGGGACCTTGGGAGACTGCAATGGCGGAGGAGACGTAAGAGTGTGTCTGGAGCTTGTTGAAACCAGAGGAGGGCGAAGAGGGCGAGAACTTGTTTGGGGGGACGGAATCTTCGGAGGTATAGCAGGACGGGAAGCATCTGTTTTCCTGCTCAAAGAAGGATGCGAAAGCCGCTCCTTCCGTGCCTCCTCCTCAGCTTCTCTGATCTCCCGCTCCCTTCTCTCCTTTGCCAATTTCGCCCTGCGCACCCGCTCCTCCTCCCTACTCAACCTCAGAGCCATCTCGAACATCTCCTCCTCCTGCCGCTCCACATCGACGCGGTTAAAACCGTCGTCTCGCGGTGCAGCTCCAGGCGGTAGCCAGCCATGTTGTCCCCACGGTGTCGCCCACAGATGTCCGGCCTTTTCATTGCCCATTCCGAAGAGTGCTGGCGCCTCTAATAGCTCCGAATAAAAGTTGGGTTGCGCTGTCAGACCGTATATCGGCGCTTGATCGTTTTGGAGAGAAGGCGGAGGAGGAGGCGCGCGGGAGGAGAGCGAGTTTGATTCGGCCATTGCGATCTGCAAGTTGGCATCTTCTTCTTCCTGTGTGCATCAAGACAGCAGTCAGCCTTGGAACAACCCGTTTCTTTCCAATGCAGTGAACATTTAATAATTCAGCTTCTCACTGTTACTTTCAGAAAGCGTGTAGACAGCGCAAATTAAAGACACTCCATAATATTCCTTGAAGTGCTGCACATACCTCCACGCAACACAATACTATGACAACAAAAGACACATACCTTCTGACGCCTTTCCTCTTCGGCCTTCTTGCTCTCCTCTAACGCTCGCTCGAGCTCATCTCGTTCCTGCACACCCGCCGTCTTCTCCTCCCTGTCCGGCCTTTGACTCTCTCTCCTCTTCATAAACACCGACTCCTCCCACGACCCGGGAACCCAAGCGTCCTCAGCCCTCGGCCACTCGATGCCCCTCTGCTCACCAGGGCTTACTGCGGCACCCACCGTCGGCTTCACGAATCCCAACCGCTTCAGTAGCCCTGAGACTTCCTGCTTCGAGAGCGCCACGGACCCGTCCACGGCTGATCCGGGGGTCTCGACAGCTGTATTGGTGGACTGGCTGCTGGAGGTCGACGCCGTACGGCGATGACGGCGCTTGAAGAGGGAAGAGAAGCTGGTGTGCTCTCCTTCTGCCGCGGTTGGAGAGACGGGCATTCTAATTGCTAAGGCGTGTATCGCTGGCAGTGGCACTGGATGGGTGATGCTTTTCTTGAACGACTGAGATCGAGACTGGTGGAATGACGTAATAGTTACCTTCTTGCCCCAATCACAAATAGCGGCAAGCAGTGACAAACTGAATAAAAACGACGAAGCGGATCAAGCGACGATGAAGGGACGTGTGGATGAAGTGATACGTTGTACCGCTGGTTTTCAGCATGGATAGTATAATAAAGGCGCAAGGTGTGTAACCCCAGCTGGGCTACATAAATAAATAGTAAGAGTTGGCAAGAAAATCAACAACCATTGTCGCTGCTTCCATATCAACAGCCTGATGTTGTCTTTCACAAGTATTCTGTAAAACGGAACATTATGCCGGAGACATCAAACCATCGCGATGTTCCTGCCTTGGGAAGAGAGCAATTTCGGAAATGCATTGTCTCAATGACTTCAGCATAATTTCGCAAAATCTGATTGTGACGTCCAGTGCGACTAATTGTAGTGGAAATGTAAAGCTGAATTTCAGCTGCTCGCAGCAGGCAAGCACGATGTGTCATCCTGTATCCTGCGAAAGGGTCCAATTCAATGAAGTGTGCATGGTGGAGCCTGTATTCTAGGTGAGAGTCGATAGCTGTTCAGGTCTTTGACACTTAAAATGTCATTGCTTCTGTATTGCGCAAAGTTCTTCCAAACTTTAGAATGTATGTCCTTTTACTCTCCATGTTCTTACAAGTCATGACGATGTGCTTGAGCGAACGAAGTGGAGCTTTCAATGAAACAGTCGGACTACATCGAATGCTTGCTAAAAGTAACTGGAGCCGTTCTTCCACCGTTAAGGTGTCCTGCTACAAACCTTGACCTTCCTTCTCGCATTGGCCAACAGGATTGGTGGTTCGTTGTTGTATGTCAGACACCTGTCCAAATCATTCACGCGTCCATGCGGGAAGACCTGCACAGACGTGAACCAATTCAGTAGAGTCGTCAGTTCGGTCAACTCATGGCAGATGAAGCTATCATGGTCATAGGTGTTCCTGTTTAAAGCACAAAAGCAGCGGATAGAGATTCCTGCAGAACAGTGTTCCTTTTACCTTCTGAGTATCCATTATGAGTCTCTCCAGGTTCTTGCCCTTCACAGAGTAGGTCATGTCCGGTATGCCCAACTCATGCTGACGGATTGTCACAGTTACCCAGTGAGAGGTACGCTAGGATTTTGAAAGCGAATGTTGCCATTCATCATTCTCCAATATCAGCAAGCTATCGAGAAAAAAGTATGTTTTCGTTGTGCAGACCATGCTACCTATTGACTCCGCTTCCTCAAAGGGCTGGCTCCTTTACTCCTCGTTGGTGCAGTAGTCGCGTAAGTCTGTCTTTGGAATATAGGAGGACCCTGATCAAACTCAAAGTTATGTCGCACTCACCATCTGGGTACCCTTCCCCTGGCCTTGAATCGTATGAATAGATGATGAATCTTGATCAGAACGTCTTTACTCAAGGCTACAACGATATCTACACTTCTATTCTGCTTCCCACCTTTTCGCCAGACGATGGAAACACCCAGTGTAATCCAGCGCAAGTGGTTGTAGGAAGCTCTCTCTATGCAGAGCCAGAAAAGAATTTTCTTTGGACTATCAATTCGGTAAGGGAGAATGCAAGCAGTGCGGTGTATGCTGGATTTGAATACAGTGGTTCGATCTTTTTCCTCTTTCTCTCGTCCTCATTGCTCACAATCAATCGGGTTGTCATAGGTGATACTTTGGACTGTGCAATCACTTCCTTAGGCATAACTTACAATTACATGTAAGCAACCAGGTAGCCTCAACCCATGGACTGATATTAAAGTTGCGTAGGCGACAAGACCTGTGCGCTCATCAGCCATGGTTCCTTTCCTCCATAAGTGATGATCAGGGTTTACGGCGTCTGCGCCGAGTGTTATGTTTCTGCCTCTCCGATTCTAAACCGATCCAACTCTACCATGACGAGAGCTCTAGCGAAGCAGACCAGCACCAAGAAGACCAAGACGAAAACTATGCTGTCATTGCAACTGTGTTCTAATTTCGACAATGTGGTGACCAATCTCGCTACCTGGTCTCAGCAAACCCAGCGATCCCTTCAAAATGCCATTTACGGCTTAGGTACCCTCCTTCAGGACTTCAACTTTCCAAATGGTACTTTCAATGAGGTTAGGAAGTATACCTTGTTCGAAGGGTTTTATGCTGACTGAAAGGTAGACGAGATGGCCACCGTACGGTGGACCTGGCCCAACTGCAACAAACTTGACTGTGGAACCCAGTTCGGTCGTTCTCGCCTCCATTTGGACATCAGGAATCAGATTTTTGCCAAAGAATCTGACAGATGACGGTTTTAGAGGTAATATGGAATTCGGACCAGATCACGCCGTTTATGTCTTGGATATGGACGAAACTGTCGACTTTCTCGCAGCTTACGATCACACTGCCGATGCCGGTGCTCTGTCGGGTGAGCATTTATTCTATCTGATTCTATCTGATTCCATGAGGCTGACGGAAGTCAGGGTGCGTGCTGAAGGTGGCTGGCATTGGAGGATTAAGCATCAATGGCCCTGCCACTGCTGCTCTGCTACCAAAGGAACCGACTTCCATATCTCAACTAAGGAATACGAGCATTGGGATCGCCTCATCGATCATGGATACGGCCATCGGAGATCTGCATGGAAAGAGTTTTGCCAACTTGTATCTTTGCACGATCAAGACAAGAGAATGGAAGAGGTGGTTGACGCTGATTGCTTTGGTCCTCGGTACTTCTTTTACTTCTGTATACTGGGAATTGTGTTGACAATAATATATATAGGGAATAACGCTGCTCTGTTCGGGACATTCTTGTTTGTAACTCGGTATCTAGCAGAGAAGTACGACGTCAGAAAATATGGTATGTCTGAAGTCTTAACAAACGTGAATCGGATGCCTCAGGCTCTCCTTTTACCAGGACCCCCAACAGTCGAGATGGATCCTACGACTTTCGCGACGACGCCAAGGATTACTAGCAAAGAGCATGCGCCATCTGCTCTTTCACCGTTGATCAGCGAGACGTCATGGGCAGAAGTCCGCAATGCTAAGATGAGTATTTGAGCAAATCTCATTAAGTGGCCGCGGTGGTTCACGTGTATCACGAGGTCGTGAGGATAATGACGTCAATTCTCGTTTGGTCGTAAAGGGTTTATTATATGTCAAATCAGGACTTAGCTTTGCTTGTTTGTGGTGGTGCGAATCAATTTTTGTGTTGACGCGTTGCCACACTCGAACGTCACCTGGTAATTTTAAATAATGTTCGCTTAAGAATGCGCATTAACCACAGTCAGAAACATTGTTTTCATGAATAACTTATTGCATTGGTTCTACTCTATTTTATCTGTCTCCCTAGTGCAATATCCGTGAGTTCTTTAATGAATTGGTGAGATCGTGAGTGATTATGCCACGTAAGAAAATCTAGGAATGGCCCAGTGCTTTGGAAATGACTTGCAAAAGAGCAACAACTTTCTCTCTAGAGGAGACAATTGTCAGCAAGTCAAAATCAACGGCAACAAAACATACTCTTCCAGACGCTGCCCAATTATCTGTAGACCAACGGGGGCGTTCTCATACACAGTGGGTTCATCTATACATCGTAAGCTCTAACACTTCATTTGTGGCATGAGAACCCACAAAGACCTTGATTGGTGGCGTCTGCTTCGTTCAGAGGTACGAAGCTGCTGTTCACCACGTCGATGCTCGAATTAGTTCGAGTGACTGGGAAAACTCCTGTCGCTAGATCCAAGAAAGGCGAGAGATTTTGATAACCGTAGGCGTAGGCAGACCCACGTTCTTTAGCAACGAAAGAAGTGGCAGGCATGATAAGACCATCGAAATGTCTGCCAGTTGAGGTGAGATTCACAGTGCTATCACAGTTTTTAGTCCTAGGGAAATTTCGAGCAGGAGTACATACGCGAGCCATTGCTCTCGATAGTAAGCAGTGTAGTCCCGAAGGTCCGCTACGAGATTCCAACTTTCATAGACAGTGGAACGGTTCTCCGGTGCAATCCAGGAGAGATAGCTGGAGATGACCGGTAGAAAGGGTTCTCCAGACGCATTGAAAGCAGTTTGGACTAGTCATACTTTAACGTGGATCAGAAATCAATTGAAGAAAGGCTCACTATCTTGATGAGCGTCAACATGGAACACTCCTTTGGGGCTACCTCCGAAGACGGCACTCGCGTTTGCCCAATTTGGAGGAATCCAATCAATAACTTCGTGGCCCATGGCTTCTAACTTTGAGCGCACAATCTTCATCGCTCGCTGAATCGGTGGCCAAGGCTGAACGTTCCCATCTCCATTCGCCCAAGCGAACGAAAGTTTCTTTGGCAACTTTTCCTCCTCCTCACGCCAAGGAATGGGGACTAGCTGAACATCTTCTTTCCACGATCCGGTGTTGACCAGAGATGACATGACCAGCTTGATGTCCTCAGCACTGCGGCCCATCGGACCACAAGTGGATGTCACTGTGAGGTATCTTTAATATCGCAGACGAAGATAGATTGTGAGGTCAAGACGAACCGCCCTCCTCTCCGCGAAGACTGTTGGCCATATTTTTGTAGGTACATCGACCAACTTGGAGCTGATATCAGAAGCGGTGTGAAACAAGAAGAAGCACGTACCGCTTGGCCTGAGAGCGTACAAACCACCATTGGTGGCCGGAATACGGATCGAGCCACCGATGCTACACGTTATCTTAGAACGCCAAAATTGACTACCAAATAGAATAAACACTTACTCAGTGCCAAATCCCAAGAATGAGCCTTTGAACCCAACCAATGCACTTTCTCCTCCAGAAGATCCACCGGGAGAGAGACGGCGATTGAATGGATTTTTTGTCGCGTTAAAGATGTTGTTCTCGGATTCCCCAGCCTGAAAATGAATCACGTTTAGTGAAGGGCAGGATGTATTCCGGAGATAACAAACCATAAGAGAAGCTGGGATGTTCGTCTTAACGTACAAGACCGCTCCAAGGCTCTCCAACGCAGTGACTCCAAGGCTGTCTTCCGTGGCAGGGTCGTTGGCGTAACTGACATAGCCGATCGTTGCGTCGAATCCCTTGAAGCGGTATTGATCTTTGAGCGAGACAGGGAGGCCGTGAAGAGGGCCAATCGTCTTGCCAGTTTCCTTAAAGTATTGGTCGAGCTTCTTCGCCGTGGCACGACCACGCTCAAAGAGGATTTCAGTCAGGCTACCGGTAACTTTAGCTAAGAACTGCAAGAGAAGTAGAAAGAGACAAACGGGTTAAAGAGCTGATGTGCAACAACGGTCCTTTTGATCGTAGCTTCCAGGACTTCTGACGCTGTCCATTTCCCACATCCTACCATGTAAACTACGTGACTGGCAGTACTTTCCGTGATCTCGAGTTCCTTCTCTGTGAAGAAGCCAGAGGTCCGAGGGAAGGTTGATACGTCAAGAACGTCGTCTCCTGGCAACAATTCGTTGGGGACAAGATATTCAGTCCCGATCAAAGCCTCTCGGGCTGCAACCTTTCCAGCAACTACCTCTTGCCAGGTGTTGTTTTCTGCCAGCAGACTAGGAATGAGAGTGTCGCGTCTTTCGAAACCCCAAAGCGGGTTGGCAGACACTGAGAGTATGAAGGCTGGGAGGAAGAGCGAAGAGAACATAATGGGCATGTTCCTGTTTCCAGTGCAGCTCTTCGCGTCCCCATTTTATATGCGCTGGGATCTTTGCGCTGGAGACGATGTGATGATAAGCAAGATATCGGATTTCAAAACTTCGTGTGATAGTGATAGTGATAGAGCTCGCCGAGATGGAAACAAGATGCCGAATTTTGCCATACACATCATTTTGACTCTTGGATATCTGGATACACATCGACAGGGTGGGCGAAGAACGCCGGCGCGCAGGAGGGATCTGAGAGATCTAATGCACCCGAGATTATCTATCTCCTCTCATGTATTCCCGTGCATTTGCCAATAGCATCCCCTTCTTCGCCGGATTGATTTGAAACCGTTTCTTGTTCTTTGCCAGGAAACGAGATAATCGTTGCACGGTGAGGAAGTTTAAGGCAACGCTAGCAATCCACAACTCGCGCGGGATAACTTTTTAGCGACGCTCTGAGCCCCCGTGGCAGCTCTGATAGGCGTGTGCACAATTCGACCCGGATTATTATGTTTATGGGTTATGGGCGTAAAGCTGCTCCACTCTTAACAATATACGCTTGGCACAGTTGAACAATCCAATGAAGGGAGAATAACGTGACGAGATGCAATATATTTTTCTCGATGTGTATCACAGTAAAGTCTTGCGAAGATAAAGTGTTGCGTGTTGTGGGAAGCTGAGCGAATTACATACGGCCGTTTCAAGCATGTCCCAAACAGGCACTATATTCAACACCTCCCTCATAATTTCTCAGAATCCGCATGAGTTGGGCTTTCCATCGCTTGAACTTGAAGAAGACTCGGCGACCAGATTAGGAGCAGTAGTGAGACGTTGACGTAAATCACGTTTATCAACAGAGCGTTAGAGCTGCATGGAGCATACGACCTGGTTGGAAGTTGACTGGCTATGGGATAATTGAGGTGCGCTTCCCCGTTTGCGAAGTATGGATGATATGCATTTTGCGTGGATGGGGCAATACTAAACCTTGAGCCAAGATATCCTGCTCAATGTCCTTGTAATGTTAAACGGTTTCGTCATGATGTCACGGACGTTGTAACAGCTTCCTCTGCTTTCCATCGGCCTCATGGTTCTTATAGATGAGATGCGGGCATGATCCCTGCTGAAAGTGAGGGTAACCTCGCTCTTAGAGGGAAGCGCAAATAGTTCAATTGCGGAGCATGTAGAGTGCAGTGGATGGAACAGGAAACATGGCGATGCGTTGCGGGTAGTGGAGTATGTACAACGGTTGTGTCGCGTAGTAGACTCTTGGTTTTGGGAAATAAGTTACTGTGTTTGGATCACGTTTATATAATGCGTGCAGGAGGGACGTCCTACATTCAAGAATATGAATTCTGCCAATCGATCTAGTAGAGATGAAGACACACAACACACCTTTAGGCCAATGGATTCTCCCTCTTCTCGATCGATTTCCACACTTCTCAATGTAGAGACATGAACCCGGATACCATCGAGAGATGTAGCATCGTAAGGCACAGTGCCAGTACGAAGTTTGGATGGGGGTGGTGTAGGACCACTCGTTGTGCCTCTGAATGAATGCCACTCTTCCTTTAATTTCGCTCTGACGTTCAATGTATGCACAGTCGAAAGCGTGAAAAGGGAGGGAAGGAGGTTATAGAAAGCAAGATATGCTAGGCGGTGCAGTGAGCAAAGGAGATGTGAAGCATCAGTAGAAGCTTACCTGTGTTATGTGCTTTCATAGTGACATATAGAATTGCAACAATAATAGCAGTTGCGGAGGTCAAACCCGCCTGTTCCTTTAGAAGTGAGGATTGCGGGCTGGCAGAGGGGAAGGATACGCACGGACGTGAGCGAAAGAGACAGCACTCGTCCAAGAAGCATATCCGTTCTGACATTGAAGCCATTTTGGTCTCGTCGCAGTTTGTAGCTCAAAATACCACAGATGATTATGTCAGTTGCAGCGCTGCTGAAGAATTGGCTTGTGAAGAGGATCTCCTGCCTCTTCACAGTTGCGGTTGCCCGGTTGGATTTGGAAGCGAAAGAGGATCGATGACTCTGTCATACCCGCAACCAGTCCTGCATCAGAACTGGGGGGCTGTAGTGAGTGCAGACTTTACACAAAAAATAAGAACGACGTGAATCCTAAAGCAAACGATGCGACGATTATAAACGCCAGCAGGATCCCAACCACAAGGTTTTTCCCACAATATCTCCAACAACGCCATGCAAAAAAGAGTTGGGCGAAAAGGGAGGAGAAGACCGGAGTTGTGGTGCCGTATTGAATGCTAGCAACAGGGATGTCCGAAAGAGCTACAACTGGTTAAAACATTATACATCATGGGATTATGGCCAACCTACCTTTCGCAGGATGATCTGCTCCGAAAATGAGAAAGTGCCAAAGCAGCTGGTTTGCAAGCGCCCAAGCGGAAAGGGACAACCCAAGAAGGATCCCCACTAGCGCTTTCAGATAGAAAGGGTCCTAGGTAAAAGTTTGTCTAGGAAGGGCAGATGAGAAAAGTGCTTACGT
This sequence comes from Atractiella rhizophila, assembly GCA_021432655.1. Taxonomy (NCBI): domain Eukaryota; kingdom Fungi; phylum Basidiomycota; class Atractiellomycetes; order Atractiellales; family Hoehnelomycetaceae; genus Atractiella; species Atractiella rhizophila. The sequence continues at coordinate 43,878 of MU271423.1, forward strand.
TCCCGTATGTAGTGAAATACTGCCAAGTGTTCCATATTACCATACCATTAAGCACTCCGCTAGCTGAAGCTGCAAAGAAGGATTGAGTCGGGTCCATGTGATTTACCACCAAGTGAGCAAAGGCATACTGCCGACAAAGAATGGCCTAATGAACGTTGATCGTGGATTGTGATAAAAGACATGAGCACCGACCCTAGTGTAACCTGTGCTCCTCCTTGAATGGACGCGATATCTGTGAGAGACATTTTGCTCGCGCTGTAGGTAGCATTCTAATGGGGCTCTCTTTTATGATGCCTGCTAAATCGAGTCCACAACTTGTCAACCGGATCTGAGATCGCACTCCGGCGCTTCTCCTTACTTTTCTTTATTGATTTGAAGTCCTCTGCCTAAACTTCAGGCGCACGCACGTCAGAGAAACAATTTCGGTTGAGATTTGGGGTGATGGGAGTTATGAAACGCGATGAAGAAAAAGAAAATGAAGGAAAGAAACGGCGGCATCAATATTTGTAACGAGTAATGACGCGACGCGTCTCCTTTACAACAAGTGAGGGAAGCAAGTCTGAAGCTCCTTTCTTTCCGTCCGGAAACGTCGCCGCCAAGCTGGCCATAATGGCAGCTTCGAGTTGAGACAGGTAGATATTATGGCAGAGCCACTTCGGTCATATTAATGGGATACTTTTCTGTCTCATGAAATGTACTGATTTCACAATAATATCAATGATAAAATTAGTTAGTGTGACTGGGGGCATGGAAAGGCAAATAAGTGTCAGGTCTGTCCACTTTTCAGCTGATATCCTCATTGTCGACTTCAAACTCACCTCGCCAAATCCTCCGTTTGCAATTCTGGTACATGCTTACCACCAGCAGATTCTCCCATTGAGATAGACGACAACCCCAGGCTCCTGGTCTCTAGCATTTCCGTGTGACCGTAGCAACCTTGAGAGGTATTGGATGGGGTGCTTGCGTATGGAAATGGCGAGAAAGGTGATTGAATCGAATCCGCAGACGCCAACTGAGATTTCTGTTGCTTTCGCCTTTGTAGGAAGTAGAATATTCCTCCGATGAGTGCCAGTAAAGCGAGACCGCCTATCACTCCTCCTACAATAGCCCCTACTGGAGTAGACGACGATGAAGAAGACGAAGGATGATCAGCGATCTGCCGAGCAACGTCGACGTCGAATGTCTGCTTTAAGCTTAGCAAACCTTAAGGATGCAGAACAAGCACTGACTCCTCCAGCGTTTGCGCTCGAGTTGTGTGTGACCCAGCCTGCGTGTGGGTTGGGTCAACAGCTGTGACCTGAAGTAATAATAACACACTTGGGAGCTCTGTATCAGCAGGGACTTTGACCGGCAGCTCATATAAGGCCCCCCTGTCGTCTCCGGTGAAAGAAGCATTACATAACTGCGTGTGAGATGCGAACTGAAGATAATTTCTGAGTGTCCAGGTCGGCAAAAGGATGTGTCGAGAAACTTACTGTTGGCCAGTGAGCACCTTGCTGAAGTGTCACCTCAGCCGACAGCCTTCACACAGAACCTGTGAGACTACGCACACAGTATGCGCAAGCTGACAACAGATTATAAAGTTCCATAGTACAGCTAAACAAGAAGTCATTAGCTCGAGCGTAGACGATTGGGTGGAAGGGGAACGCACTCGCAACGATTCCAAGCATAATCACCCGGATCTCTTGACGTTGGGCTGGTGGGTAGTAAGAGATATCTACAAAGCAATAAAGAACTACCCAGGGTAGAGCTAAGACATGTTAGCTTGCGTCCATCGAAGTTTGAACATCAGACGGACCCAGTTGGGACCTGGCAAAGCCCATAAATTGAACTGTGTGTTGGTGCAACTGCCGAAAATGGATGAAGCAACAACGCAAGGGGACTGTGCATGAAGTAGTCAGGGTCAAGAAAACTATACCAAAGGTGACTGTTCGCTGACCTGTTTCAAATCATTTTGTAACCAGTCGAATCCCTGTCCGCAGATGGCATCCGACTTGCAATGATGCTGATTAGAAAAAGTAACTTTGGTAGTGAGGGAAGGAACAACTGCTGGGCGATAACGCTTGATACTAAAGCGAAAAGGAGGAACATGATTAGAAACATCGGTGAAAAATGAATTTTGTTATGAAGCAAAGTTGAAGGAGAGATGTAGAGGTAGGAGGTGAAAGGCAAGCAGCGGTTAAGTAATGACTGGCATGGAACTAGGAAATGAACAAAATTTCCTGTTCGTCCTGCTGTCCAACACTCTGCAGCACAGGGAAATGAGCAAGACCGGTAGATATCGATAAATAGCTCATGGCGTTCTATTCGGCAGCCTACTCAAGAGGAGATAAGACAGCCAGGGTTGGCTGGCATCAAATTTCGAACGACGCCTTCAATCGGAAATGTCCGGGAAACCAAATCGATTTCAAATGTAACGATCCATCGCATTGCCAAAAAAACATTGAATTCCACGTTTGTCTGAGCCAGTCATGCTTAATATCGTTAGCAACCTCCCCTTTGGTTCTTGATGTTGGCAGCGTTGGTCGGAATAACACCCTAACATCGCAGCTCAGACAGCTTCTTCACATGAGAAGGACCACATGCCTTCAACACCGCCTGAGAGTAACTCCAGTCCAAATCAGTTTCAGTTTTATATGTCCAGAAGGTCCATCCAATTCCTTGTTCATAGGCGTAAGCCTGGTTGCCGATGAATTGTTTGTAGAAATTTATATTTGACAAGGCGAAATCCCCATTATGATTCGGTAACGCAAGAGAGAACTCCCCAACGAAAACGGGCTCTGGATTCTGGTAGAACAGGTTAGCAAGGTCGAGTAAAGGGAGACTTACTTCTTTGACGACGGAGTTCTGACAAGAATTTCTTAGCACGTCTGCAGCGCTCCTGACCACAGAAGTGGTGAGCATTTCTCCTTCGGACATTTCAACACTGACCCTTGTTCACTGTAAGCGAAGTATCCTATCACCCATGATGGAGTCAAGTACTGCTCGTAGTCAAGGGAATACATACTGTGTGAGTCGTACATGATATGGTTGTAGTTGGGCAGATATGTAGAGGGATCACCACTCTGCCAATCAGCGCTCATGAAGCTATACCGGTATTGAGGCAAAAATCGTGTATGGCAGTAATGAGACCTACGCGATGTTCAAGCAGTCTGTGTAGGCAGCGCGCTTGTCTATATTCTTGACAAGACTGCGTTTGTAAGGAGCTGCAACCGTAGTGAGATTTATACATGACTTGAAGAAAGGATATACTCCCAATGGCGGAACATGTGCGACCGAGTTCTTGCTCCCTCGATCGAACAGTGTTAACGAAAGCTACCAGGTGTCACCTTAACCGACCACTGCAACAAAATGAACGCACTTGGGTAGTAGCTGGAGATCAACGCTTTGCATGTCAATTAGAGTAGGTCTTGTTGGGGAGAGATGCCTACGAACCATTGATAGAGTTGGCAGGAGCACCTTGCTATCTCTGGTTATGAGCATCTGCACAATTTTGACTGAGACACTCACATCAAGTCTCCAAGGCTCGTTGAGCGCTTCGATCGAGAAAACAGAAGCGAAATCGGGGTCTTGGACCGTTGCAGTAGTAATGTTCCATGCAAACAGCTTGGCTCTCCCAAAATTGTCCCTGGATATAGGCATGCAGATTAGCTTCCTGGGCAAGTCTCAAACCGGGAAGAAAGGTGAAGTGGACGTTATTTGGACGACGTATAAAATCCCGTTAAATCGGCAGCTCGCTGGCGCGGTTGTGGTATGCAGAGAAGAAAGGCTCACTGATTATAGAATTGGACACCACTGGCGGGTACACTGTGTCCAGAAAATTGCTGTATTGCACATCAGATAAACTAGGTCAGCAAAGCATAGACCGACCTGGTTAGGGGTCGAAACACCTGGGGCAGCGTGCAAATCGATGATGGCGTAGCTTGACAGGAATGTTCAGTCTATAATGTCAACGGGCATAGCAGCGAAGGGCTCACATGCCAATGTCTGCGCACCATCTTAACAATCTCTTGAGGTAGAAATATCCACCTCGCGCATAGGGGTCACTGGAAGCGCGAGCTCCATCCACGATCCAGTAGCCTACACTCACGATTCTCCCGTAATTAGAGACACCTAACCTGCAAACGGGGCAGCGTACCAACAGGGATGCGGACGGTGTTGAGACCCCAGTTCTTAATCTGTTGGATATCAGCTTGTGTAATCTGTTCCGCATCGTGAGTGGTTTGAAACCTGCAAGAGGCAACAGGTGCAAACCCAAGTGTCCCAGTGCGATATAAAACCAGCCTGAGCATTATTTTGCGTCATACATTGCCATTCGTCGTTCGTCCCCCCACATCCCTGACCAACTCACTTCAGTTCAGTCGCACTAAGGCGGAATGGAATACCATTCGAGACCATTCTGCTGGCATCATCCTATTCAACATTTAGCTCAGCGTACGGCTTTGGTAGGAAAGAGCTAACCAGGGTTCAACTAGGAGCCATCCACCACTATTTGGGTCAGTCTGGATCAGGCGCAAGCAGGGGCAGGCTCACAGATTTACACCTCTTATCTTGTCGAAAGGCAAATTGACTACCCCATTATAAGCAATCTACCAAGTGCAAGACAAAAGGCCAAATTACCATTCGACCATGGACCAGCATTATTACTGTTTCTTACCTCAACACTCCACTTCCCGTTGGACGCTTTGCACTGTCCTCCTGACTGGCCGGCGCAAGTGTTCGCGATGTATTGTACCAACCACGCAAAGTCGCTCGTACCTTGGGAACCTCCACATCAGAACATTTGGAAGGAAGAGAGGAAAAGTTACAGTAAGTGGTCGAATCGGTAGCCGTATTCCTGAAAGTGGCCTTGCAACTATATTCATCCATGGAAGTTACAGCACCGGCTGCCGTCGTGAGTGTGCTCCCATCTATTATGTGTGATTCATCAAAAGATGTTTGAAAGTGGAGGAACAACAATGCTTGCAGACTCCGCTAGTGAGGTGTCCATGGAGGTTCTGTCCCTTCATTCAATTCAAGTGACATGCCAGAGTAGGGAACGCACATCTGTACAGTGAGGAGTGTATGGGCCGCCTCCGATCCACTGCTCAGGGAGATGATATGAGCTTCAGGGGCATAACTTACCACTGCCTCCGTTACAAGTGGTAATACCTGCATCGGGAAGCGAACGCTGGCATGAGCAAATCAATTTCAGTGATGAAGATGAAAGCTTACATTGATTCCCACACTCGTTCGTTACAGCTTCGGCTCGAAGCACCAGGAGCGACGAAATGATGGATAACAGGGTGATCATGATTCAGTCGGACTGCAAAAGGAGGCGAGACAAGGAAGACGAGAGCGCCTAGAATATTCATCGAAGGGCTTCCTAGTTTATATGCTGTGATGAGCTGGAAGGAAACTTAACACCTATCCCACGATTCTCACCGACTAAACGCATGTTCAAGCAGGAAGTCCTCCATACAGGCACACGGTCACGCGTCAACGCGTCAGCCCTCTCTCCCCGCTTAACCGACTCTGCCAAAGTGTACCAAGAGCTTTTACTTATTGGCGCATCCTCTGTGGTTTCTTTTCTTGTATGTCTCGCAGAACCGTGTCATCACTGTTCCTTACTTGAACCCTTCGAGTAAGCACGCTGGATCTTCATCACCTGAATCGAGCAGCAGTTCAGTGTCTCCCCATCAGCAACGCGAGGAGGATTGCGGAGGACTCCGCTCAGGCGTGGACTGAGTGGAGGGAACTGAATTGTTAATCTCCAGCTAGTAGATATCGATAGATTGATGAGGTTGGAGAAGTGGCCAAACAGATTGCACTTTGCCGCATCAATGACTAGGGCCATTCCATCTAGTCCAGGCAGCGTGATATGAAGGGTGTCCAGCGGAGACCGCCGTGCTCCATTATAACCTGTGACCCCCTCTGCACATGCAAACACTCGTGGGACCACCTACACCAGGCGGGACATCCGGTGAAGCTGATGCCTTCGCTTATTGCGAGGATGGATGGCGACCCTTAGAACTTTGTCCATCTGGAATATTAATGCTGGAATCCCGAGGCTGGAAAGAATTTTCCACTTCGTTTGGTTGATGATAAATGGAATTTCATCCGTCACACTACAAATCATATGAACTCCTTCGAGGAGGGTATACATTACATTGCTGAGTTGACATAATCAAGAACAAGTTCCTTGAGGAGGCCCTTGCTTGCCCGTTGCGGCATCTCGCGTGACATCAAGTCCAGGATTGGGATAGTCGACATCTGCCTTTCATCAATATTTGCGCGAGCGAAAAAAAGAAGAAAAGGCGTACCTGTTCCCTCTGGGATTGTGCAGGTCACTGGCGAACCAATTTGAGCCACCAAAGGAGAGGGATAATCGTCTAGAGTGCTGGAACCGCTACCAGTGATCGTGATAGGGGCGCAAGTGTTGTCTTCGATTCCATCGGCATCAGCCAATGGTTCACAAATGGAAAAGTAGGCATGGTGGGGGGTTGGGGGGACGAACACATTTCTCGGTTCCCAATCTCATTGTTCCAGGTCCACGATAGAATCGCATCTCCCGTCTTGGCATTTGACGGGATAGTGAAGTCGTAAGTTTGATTGGGGTCAGTGGCTGGAGAAAATAGGTGAGGCAAAATCGCGAAGATGGGAGAGATAGTCGTACATCCTCCGATGACGCGCACGCAGTTGCCAATGTAGCTCTTGATCACCTACACGGGCGGTTAGCATTTACCGGACGTGGGAGAATTATAGCCATACACGGAATGTGGAGCCCCCGTCGAAGGAGAGGGAGATCTGGCAAGAACCACCGTTATGAGAGGCGCTACCTCGAAGGGTTAGGCTGGAGGCTTCTCCACTACACAAGAACGTTGATTTTAATCCGGGGTACTGCAAAATGAGGGGAACTCTCACGCGGCAAAAGTGGCAGTTGGGGTACCAGCAGCAGTTCCAAAGTCGACTTGGTGGCCACGGCTGCAATCATAATGAGCGAGAAGATATAAAGAAAACTGAAAGCAGACCATGGATAATTGCTCCCATCAGCAGCTGTGGTCTCCGTTAGTGTGGTCGAAGGGGAGAAAAAAGAACATACCCAAAGGATTGATGAGATCATAGTCTTTGGTGGTGGCATATGGATTGTCTGGAGCACGAAAAGGTTTCGGCTCTTGAATTGCCATGTGTGCATCTGCAACGAGAGCGATGGCGAGAACGGAGAAGGCGGCGCGCTGGAACATGATGAGAAATGGAACTGAGAGAGAAAGCGGGCGTTGGAAGAGAGCAAGAAAGCGCTGGGAGAGGGAGAAATGCCTTTGCGACTTTTATGCGCTCGTCTTGGTATTCACCCCACGCTCCGTTGCACTGTGATCTACCGCTGGACTCTTCGTTCCCATGCACAGAGGGTGAATTGTGACGGGTCCAATAACGGTGTACAACCCAGGCCAGGGACAACTGATAACTGTTGCATCGAGTCCTCCTCCTTCCACATCGGAGGTGAAGGACATTGTTCGCGACAGGTTGTGAGGGACATCCCTCGTCTCGGACACATGGCTCTACCGCTTCCCTCCACTTGAGATCGTCGACTGGGCAGTTATACCTCATGTGCCTTTACATGTCGTTGCAATATAGTCTCGACATTTGGATAATCGAGGGTCTTAGCGACGTCACTTATCGCCCCTCATACATATCTCCCTCCACTCCGCGCAACGATAGGAACAGAGGTGAACTTGGAACCCCCCATTCCAACGCCAGCTCACATCGCGTCGTGTGGAGAAATACAAGTGTAACGGGTTGAAGGACTAGCGCGTCAGGTCGCGTGATGTTTAATTGCCGCAGGATTCAGCACTCAAGTAGAAGGTAACGTCCATAGAGTGATGGGGTAAGTCGAGTCCATTAAAGGCTAGAACTACGGCGTTACTTGAAGTATTCGATGCGCCAACATTCGCAAGTTTTCTTTGAAGCTTAGACAAGCACAGATGGAGTAAGGTAAACGTGTCGGAGTTCATTGTAGGCACTTCCAATCTCTGAATCCAATCTTGAATGAAAGTTTTCGATAGGACCATTATCCGTGATGAGTTCTCCTCCCATCTGTGTGGCAATTTGTGCGAGAAGAGAGTGAAACAATGTTTTAAAACCCAACGCAGAGCTGTGATGTAGCTAAAACGCTATGACAAACAGATTATATATCGACTCCAAAGTGTCGGACGTTTTTTGAGCAAATACAGTCACTTTAACAAGAACGACATCATTTTAAATTTCTATGTAGTGGCGCTTTTCGCGAACCTAGTCATCAAAGGGCACTCATGGTCTATTTGAAAAGTGCATGATGCTGCTAAATGTAACAAAATGCAATAGAGCGTAAATATGAAAAAAAGCGTGCATATAGAAGGATAGCGTAAGTGTTTGCAGGATGGTGGGTCAACAATCTTCATGCCGAATGACATGTAACAGGCCTACTTCTGTGAAAGTTTCCATCAGAATTGCAATAAGAGACACAAACGACAGGTGAATCATTGATTTCCCTCCTTTACAAAATGAAAACTTGAGAAGCTTAGAGCGCACCTGAAGAGCAATCCATCTCAAATTCCACGCTAACCCATTCTAGATCATCTCCTCTGCTGGTATGTGTCATTAATCAGCTCGCTTCCATATGGAATAGCTCCAATTCCATCGAGACTAGCTCTTTTCGTCGCTCTCTCTCGAAAAGATCTGCAGCTGGAACTAGAGGGGGACCAGAACACTACGCCATTTCGTCACAGCAAACCGACGAACGACTCCCCTCCAGCAGAACGGCCAACAGCCAGTTGCGAGCAAGATGGACTTGTTGATGGACGCGTTCGACTACGATGACGGCGAGGATAAACCCTTGCCGGGCAGCCCACCGGACCAACTGAGTATGTCCCATCCCATCCTTGCCTGTCTTGCGGTTTCTTTATGGCGTCGAAAGCCGCGTTATGGAAGGTGTAGCTGACGTTAGTCTGCACAGACAAAATGTCGAAATACTGGTTCCAAACTCAACTCGTTCTTTCCCTCTCCATCGGTATTGTCTCATTCTTGAGCTTCTGCGTTATGAGGAGGAGGTGGAAGATATTGTATGCCCCGAGGACACTGTTGAAAGGCAAGTTCTTTCGCTATAGTAGCAGTGGACGCAGAAGGAGGTGATATTTCCCAATTGGCACTTCTGTGTCGACGAGTTGCGCGCTGCTCCAGCTCATTCGCACTGTACAACTTGTGTCTGGCAGCTTATCTGCATTAGGATGTTGAAGCTTGTTCTCTAGCGAATCTGGAACTGATTTAAAGACGTATCACGAGTCTTGTTGTTATCAAGATAGAGGCTTAGCCTAGGTAGCAGAACAGATGGCCTCCTCCATTACCATTCGAAACAGAGATGCATGTGCCCTGGCAAGATAGAGACAGCATCATGCCCACACTTGCCACTGATGTTTTCGGTGGTACCGGAAGCCCTCCATAAGCTCTGCCATTAAGAAAGAGCACATTCAGACAGGCTCTTCTGCTCACTTGAAATTCAGACAATGCTTTCAGGCCTGGTATAAATATCTTGAGTGCTGCGCCATACTTAGATTTCGTGTCATCCCCCTGGCCGATGATCCCAATTCAATTCATCTGCTCCTAGTCATTTATCATGAATGCTATCGGCTAACCCCTTGTGGACTGCATTTAGGATTTTCCCCTCATGAAGTACATGATCACCCCTCCTTCCTAGGATGGATACTTCCCACGCTCCGCACCAGCGAATTCACCGTCCTCCAGATCGTTGGCCTTGATGCAGTTGTTGTAAGCATTGTGGCAATTCTTTGAGCATACCGACTTAACCAGTTGAGCCAGCTCCTGAACTTTCTGAAAATGGGCTTCTACTACTTCCTCACTGCCTCCGTCATCACCGCCGCGATTCTGGTACCCATCAACTATAGGGAAAACGGGACGTCAGAAGGAGCGCCTCGTACCGATCCACCATCCAACACCAGCAGCCCCACCAACGTCACCTCCCTGCCGTTTGAAATCCAGTTGTTAGACCGACCTGCACGGAGGCTCCATTCTACCTCTCTCTATGCCGCCTCTCATCTGCTCTTCACCTACTTCCTCAGCATCCTCCTTCTCCTCTTCCTCTCTCGATATTACGCCCGGTTCATAACAACTCGCCAGCTCTTCACGCTCGAACATTCTCACAGCGTCCCAGCACGGACCGTCTTTGTCCAGAACATCCCTATTGGCTTACGAGCGGAACGAGCGCTTGCAGAATACTTTGAAGCGCTCGGTGGCGCGGATGAGGAGCATGAAGGCAACATGAGGGTTGAGAGCGTATCGGTTGGGAGGGAGGTGGGAGGATTGAAGGAGCTGTTAGACAAGCGCACGCACGCGCTCAGAGAGCTCGAAAGCGCTTGGACCAAGTACCTAGGGAACCCTGTGGACCGTAAAATTGAAGGATGGAACCCGCTCTCCGAGGCAGAGAAGATAGTCGATCCGTCCAAAGCCCTCCCTCCTCGCCTAGTAGAAACGGAGGATGAAGAGTCGCGCTTGCTTGAGGATGTCCAGAGCTTTACACCACCTGGGAAAGAGCGGCCGAGGCATAGGTCTACCTGGTGGAATCCGTTCTCGAGAAAGGTGGACACTCTGAACGTATTGGCGGAAAGGTTTAGGGAGGCTGATGAGATGGTGAGGAGGAGGAGGAAAGGAAGGTTTAAGCCCACAGAAGTGGGGTTTGTGACTTTCGAAAATGCTGGGGCAGCGGTATGTAGTCTTTGTTTGGGTTGAAAATGGGGGAAACTGACAATGATGGGATAGCAAACGGCGGCTCAAGTTGTCCATTATCGTTCGTCATCCCGCTTGGCACAGACACTCGATTAACTGATCCTTTGTAGCTGTCCCTGATAAAATGCTCACCTCACTCGGTAGGTCGTCTCATCCGCTCTTGTTGATGGTAGGATTTGTCTGACGACTAGGAAGCACCGGAACCTAGAGACGTGAACTGGTCAAATCTCTCCCTCTCATCCTCTTCTCAAAAGGCACGACGATTTTCTGCCGTTATACTATATCTATTCCTCCTCTGCTTTTGGTTCGTCCCTATGTTCCTTTACAAGCCAGAATGAGGTGATAACTGTGGTATAGGTCAATCCCGGTCTTCTTCCTGGCAAGCTTTCTCAGTTACGATAACATCCAGAAGGTCTGGCCACAGCTTGCCGAGTGGCTTGACCGCTGGCCCACCCTTCAGGCTCTAGTGCAAAACTCCTTACCCACCTTGGGCATGGTATCGTTCAACGCTCTCCTGCCTCTGATCCTTGATTGTATGCTTTTCTCAACGCATTGGCTGTCGCTGACCACAAGTTTTGCAGGGATGTCGGATTTCCAAGGCCTGCAGGCGTACTCTTGGATCGAATACTCCCTACTGAACAAATATTTTATTTCCCTCCTCTTCAATTACATCGCAATCTTCATGGCTGTTTCTGTCATCAACCTCATTCAAGATTTGGCGGACAGCCCGATGAGCTTCCTCGATAAATTGGCCACTGCATTACCGAGGGCTAGGAACTTCTTTGTTTCCTTCGTCATGCTCCAGTCAATGGCCATCATTCCGTTGCAGCTGTTGCAGTTGAACATCATCTTTCCAAGATTGATTTCGAGGATTTTTTCCACCCGCACTCCAAGAGGTGAGCTACCAACTTGATTCACCGGGAGATCTCTCAACAGGAATCCAAATAGATCATGGAGAACTCAATATACCCCCCAGTTTGAATCTCGGAGTCGTCTATCCACAGAGCATTTTAGTCATGGTCGTCTGTCTCCTCTACTCCATTATGTCGCCTATTATCCTCTTCTTCGGCACGCTGTACTTCGGAATGGCATATCTCGTCTATAAGTATAAACTGCTGTTCAGTGAGTCTTCGTCACAGATACCCAATCCAGGTCTGATGGCAGAACAGTCTACTACAAGCCGTACGAATCTAGAGGACAAGCCTGGCCATTGGCCTATGGCAGAACAGTTTGGGGAATCCTCATTTTCCAGGTTTTCATGACCTCCCTTTTTGTCGTTCAAAAAGAGCTCGTTCTCGTCGCTCTCATGGTTCCCCTCATTGTCGGAACCATACTTTCTGCTCTTCGAATTGACAGGAAATACCACAAGCTAGCAGACTATACCAACCTCTCGCAATGCACGGAAGCACTCAAGGGGAACACAAGCGATGTTGTCAAGCTCAAGAGAGGTCATCCTGTAACGAGCTCGCAAAGTCATCTGGAAAGAGGAAGGTATGGACATACGGATGATGCGATGTACATTGTTGCAAAGGTACATTTTCCCTTCTCTCGCGATATAACAGTAATGGTGCTTGATAAAGGATCCGCGGACGGACTTCTCCCAACCACCAATCAATGAAGGGACTCTTTCTTTCGGTCGTCGACGGTATGCGCATCCGGCACTCTTCGGTAAACCCCAGCCCTCATTCCAAAATAAAGCCCTTGTTGAATGTGGCGATAGGAACGCTTCCCACTCCATGGCTTCCAGCATACAAGCCATTACCAGGACCTCCGAGTGAAGTAGGAATCCAAAAGCGAACTGAAGCTGCGGTCTTGAACCTACGTCGACGATGGAGTCGAGTAAAGAAGAATGTGATGGGGTCTGGACGATCGCAACCCAATAAAGGGAAACGGAAGAGCGTTATTATACCCCCTATGCCGATTTCCCCTACACCTGAAGAGCAAGAACCAGATCCGACACGTGCATGGCGCGGCCCTGAGAGTGTACAGAGTGTACGATCCGAGGAGTCAGCTCCAACGGAGCCTGGCCCACTTTCAACCTCACCAGAGGGAAGTGAAAGTAGCAGTAGTGAGGATGAAGAGATGGCGGAGGAGTTTAGGGCATCAAGATATAGGACTTACTGGCATCACGATAAAAGGAAGAGCGCGATATTACCTGGTGGTGCCTTCAGTGAGACTGAAAGCGAAGGAGAGGGCAGCGGAGGGATCAGAGGAAATGGGAAAGGAAAACACAGTACTGTATGAGGGAACATTGTTGTTGGTAACTCGGGATAAAGGTCAAATAATGAAGAGGTTGCTTCCAGCCTCCTATTTCGTATCGTAATCCAACACGTAGATATGAAAGATGTGAAAGACAATTCTTTTTTGCCCACTACTTCCGTCTCTTCAATCTCCTTTCCACATGTAATCTTAGAACCGATTGGCCAAGGCTATACACAGGATTCCGACGTTTTTTTGCACACTTATCTGACTAGTAGCACCTTTTGGTGATGGAGGCACAACTTAGCTCTTGGAATTGACACCGTTTCTCAAAATGGCTGTAGAACTTCGCTTTTTTGGAGCTTCTCAGAGCATTTCGCAGAGACACACCTTGAAAAATTTGAGACTTGTTATACTTGATAATTCATCCCCAACGGTAACCTACACCAAAAAATCTTGCACAATTCGGGTAAATGTTTCCGGAAACTCAAGATGAGCAACATGGCTAATAAACGTGTTTAGCATACGGTCTAACAGTTGGTTGATCAAGGAGCAGGCTGACTTACTGAGCCTTTGGGATGACCACGTATTTGACATGATTCATCATAGATCATCCACTCACTGAGGGTGGTCAACAGTCTACGCAGTTCCAGGTTATCGGCAAGATACTTCCTTGATCCACTTCTGCAACTGACTTTTCCATGATAGGATGCCTCCTAGAAAGACCCTCGCCAGATATATTGCCAAAGCCTATAATTTTTTCTGCAACACTTTTCCCGTTCTCCACACGGTCTCTACTCGAATATGGGAGTGCAATCCTCAACTTTCCTTTAGCCTTTGTGTCACCGGAGCGTACTATGAAGACACGGGTGACGAAACTGACTTTGTGCGCTTAACAACCGATGCACGTGAATCATGCTTACTGGAGGTCAGGTGGACAAAATTACAGAGAAGCGACCATTTATCCTTCGCGACTTTGACAGTAATCAAACCACAGAGGAAGGTCGATTCGCTGATCTTCAGGCCTTCCTTGTCTATCACTTACTTAGCTTGGCTCTTCGACAAACCTCTGCTCAAGCCGCAGTTACACAGTCTTACCATGGTATGTTCTATACCTCCCTTTATGCAGTCACCTGATGTAGATTGTGCAGGTTGTACCATTATGATGGCAAGATCTATGAAACTGGCAGAAACCGTGCGAAATCAGAAGCAGCAAGAACTCAACGAGGAGGAAGTGCCCTTTCTCAGAAACCTTCCGCCGGATGATAGTCAATTGGACGCGATGTGGCGTCGCTGGATCAAACGCGAGACCGTAAAACGGTTCGTCGATTCATTTCCCTATCTGAGCTCCCCTTATGAAGATTCCAGGGTGGCTTTTCTCGTTTGGCTCGTCGACCTTGAGTGCTCAGGACGCCTAAACTATACGTACCCGCTGATGAAGATTACGGAGATGGACGTGGACCTTCCTTTCCCCGATGCTCTTTGGACGGCACCCAATGCTCAAGCTTGGTATCCACAATACATCAGTTCTAAAAACAAAGCCGTTTCATTCCTCCTGGTTGTTCGTCTCCTCCTTAGTCAAAACACAACTGGTGACTTTGAACTGGGGAGCACGAGTCCGAAACTAAGTGAGCATGTTTCTCCGTATCATATTTGGCTGAATGGAATTGTAGCTGTCTGGGATCTCCCCGACATGTCTGGTTTCCCCGAAACCGTTCTGCTCAAGACGCTTCTCTTCATCAAAAAGCTCATAGCCAAGTGCAAGGCGCAGTCACATCCCATCCCCAAGAGCTTCATCTCTATCGGCTTGCAAGGGAATGATTTCGTTCTACTATTGGAGAAGGTCGAAAAGGCAATCTGGAGGCTCAGGAACTTGACTTCGGATCAGCGGCTCATGGAAGAGGATGAAGGAGAATGGATCAATAGAGCAAGACCAAGTTGGAAGAAGGGTAAGGTCCAAGCTCCTAACACACCAACTTCAGGGGAACCATTGTGAGTTTGCCTGAATCCCATACCAAAGCTGACAGCATGTCAGGCTTGAGTTCGCCGCAAGTTGTGGGCACTGTGATAACTAGCCAACGATCTGTGTATTTGCTTTCACTCTTAAAACAACCGTTCGTCCATTAGTATTCCCCGTTCATAACGTTAGCATGGCCTTGTTGTTATTCCAACATGATGTGTGATTTATAGAGTCGAGAGGTGAGCATGATGGTATGAAAAGGAGATTTTACTCATGAACAAGCTGACGGATTGTGGTTCGAGGATAAAACAATCGCATATTGCATACCATGGCGTAAAACATACGAACAGATAAAAGAGTTTTGAGGTATCTCATACCACGGTTCCAGCATTGGAAGCAATACGAGGCCAGAGATCGGCCTATAAAAGTCCTCGTCAGTTAAGCGTACAGGTGCAGCAAATGGTAAACGTACACATTCTTTAGCAACAGGTCCAGCAATAGCAGATCCCTTCATTTCACCTTTCGGGTTGACGATCACACCAGCATTGTCCTCAAAGTAGAGGAAAACACCATCTCTCCGCCTCCAGGGTTTCCTCTGGCGGACAACGATGGCGGGGTGGACTGTTATTCGTGGATAAACTTTCCCTGCCTTACATGTATGAGGAGACTACGCACCCTTCTTCCTCAGGTCAGGCTTTCCCTTCTTGACTGTAGCAAGGACCATGGCACCGGCAGAGGCAGCAGGAAGACGGTTCAGCCTTGCACCGAAACGAGTGACGGAGATGATCTTCAATCCCATTTAACTTACGCCAGAGCAGTATACTCGACAGAACTCACATAAAGGTTCTTCGCACCACTGTTATCTGCGCAATTCATGACCGCTCCAACGGGGAGAGCCAGGGTCATTCTGAATTTGGGCTGAGCGCCACCACCTCGGGAAGTTTTAGCCATCCTTTCCTAACTCGAGTTAAGTCTATTCCCGCCATCCATCAGCTCCACTCCCTTTACACTCCTAGCATAAAGCTCACCGTTTGTCGTTTGAGGTCCCGTCGAGAAAAACAAGAAGCCTCCAACTTAGTTAGGGTTACAGTACGCACGTTTCTTCTTGTTCGTACAGGTGTTCGCTCGGCAGATGCGAGACCGGGAATAACCGACCATTCCACGACAATCAACAGTCATAAGAACCTCACCTCCTCTTTCTCATTCATTTCTGTCCAGAATTTTCGCTCTCAAGCAAGTTCAAGATGCCTATCGAAACGCAGCTGACGAAAGATTTGGTGCGATTTCTTTTCCCCCTCCCTCTTCCTACTGAAATCACTTCCAGGGAATCCGCATCCCTGGTGCTTACACCTTTTATTGCCCACGACAGCTTCCAGAGTGCTAACTAGGATGTGATACAGTCGTTCAGGGTGGAATGCAATGGGTTGGACTTCCAGGTAAGTTATGCACACGTTTCTAACATTCCGCGCTCATCCCTCGTCGGGCAGTCCTCGTCGCAGCTGTATCAAATGCAGGAGGTCTTGGGATCATCACTGGCTTGACACAACCTACTCCTGAAGACTTGCGGAAGGCTATCAGAGAGACGAAATCCAATACTAACAAGCCTTTGTGAGCCCAATTTTGTCTCATGCTGATTTTCCGACTGATGGACACTGGCAATCAAGTGGAGTCAACCTCACTTTCCTTCCTACCATGAAACCCCCTCCTTATGACGAATACGCAAAGGTCATCATTGTATGAGTTTCCTCACCTGGCGATAGACAGATCTCATCGAAAGTAGGAGGAGGGAGTCAAAGTTGTCGAAACAGCAGGAGGCCCGGCCGCCGGACCTTTCATCAAGCTCTTTAACTCGAAAGGCATCTATGGTGCGTGCATTACTTCCTGCCCTCCTCTCTAAAGACGTTGTGAGCTGAATTGTTACACAGTTATTCACAAGTGTACGGCTATCCGGCACGCTCGGACAGCAGTCAAGATGGGAGCGAGGATGTTGAGTATTGACGGTAATTAGCTTCTAAAGGGTCTTCAATCATTGACAGAACTCGGTATAGGCTTAGAATGTGCCGGTCACCCAGGGGAAGACGACGTTGGCGGCCTTGTGCTTCTCGCCCGAGCCGCGCAAGAGCTTAAGACACCTTTCATCGCTTCAGGCGGATTCGCCAACGGTCGTGGGTTGGCATCCGCCCTAGCCTTGGGTGCTTGCGTCTGTCTTTTCTTCACCTTCTGAAAAACAGCTTGAACTGAATTGTCGATCCAGGGAATCAACTGCGGCACTGCTTTCATGACCACTGAAGTTCGTTCAACAGATATCTTTTCGCTTCCAATGTTAACGAACTTTGATAGGAAGCGCCTATTCACCCGAATGTGAAGAAGGTGATGATAGAATCTGATGAACGCCAAACGGTGCACATTTTCCGGACACTCCACAATACAGCTAGAGTTTTTAAGAACAAGCCAGCGATGGAAGTGGTAGCTCTCGAGAACCGAATTGGAGGATGTAAATTCGAGGACGTCGCACACCTCGTTTCCGGTCAACGAGGCAAATTGGTATATGAGACCGGAGATATAGACGCTGGCATTTGGTCTTGCTCTGTTGCAGTGGGACTATTGAAAGAAGTTGTCAGCTGTCAGTACCCCTTACTGCAGTTTCAGAGCACCGAACTGAATGTTGGGCTAGGCGAGGTCTTCCTGAACAAGATAGAGAAGGAGGCCATCGAGGTCTTACAGGGATTGACGAAGAATATTACATTCTCGACAAAGATGTGATTTTGCAGTAGATCTATCGGTATTGTTATGTTCTGTCCATCACCTTCGAATCCTAAACGCTTCCGCGGTTACGCTGTAGCCTTTATCGCACAAATAACTGTTTTCTTCTGATTGAAACTGAAACATCAGCGCCGCGGATGTGATTGGAACGGACCCAGCGTGATACTCCTTTCTCACGTTTACTGGGATCAAAAGCACTACCCGCTTATTCCGGAGCTGAGGAGTACCCTCTCGCCCCGGACCGCGCAAAGCATGCTGAGGTTTGCCAGAAGCATGCTCGCTTTCTGCAATGGCCTGCACGTTCTCAAAGCTTCGAGCTTCGAGTGCGCTTCTGTCCTCTTTCCCTTTTCCTTGGGATGGTCAAGGGCTGTAGTTGCAAGCCGGGGCCAGGACACGACTCTCGATGCATTTGCGACAGCAAACCGCCATAGAAGAGTGGATGAAAGAGAGTTCAGCAAGCAGTCAAAGGAACAACTCCGAACCACAAAGATTAAATCTCCACAGAATCTATCGCACTTATTGCTTTGTCGGAACTGGATAGGAAAGAACTGGGCTCCGCCATAACAGGCATTTACACTTTTTTGACGCCAAAATTATTTGTGGCATGAAGATACCATTCTACAAACAAAGCAATTATCTTGTAACAGTGCTGTTCATTCCTCTGGACACAACAGCGCACGCATACCTAGAGTAGAAATGAAGTGTGATTGACTAACTCTGCCGGAGGAAGTTCTTGCTAGGAGTGGAAAGCACCTGCACCTTCGTCCGACTAACTGTTGAACACGTCCACATTCACTGTGACAATGGAGAGAAGATGTACGACTTTGCAGACATCCACAACTCTACGATTATTCCTTGGATCAAAGATAAAGGGTATGGCTGAGGAGCATCACGGATGCACCACAGGAGAGTGTTGGAATATATCAGATTAAGATATTAATATGATGACCACGGAGGAATGGAGAGAAAATGACATTTATCTCCCTGTCTATCAGGAGAATGGCGAAGCGGAGGAGCTGGAGCAGTGGATGAAAGATGACAAACCTCCGCTCAGGAAGGATATTCCAACCTTTTAACAAGTAATTCAGAAGATCAAACAGTCAAATATGCTGGAAGTCGCAACTTTGAATGAAGATAATTTTAATGACTTAAATGTGCAGGAATTACTTTAAGACGACGTGTATGAGCCTACCAATCTTGACCTTCGCAAATGCCAAGAAGAATCAAGATCTCAAATTGTAATGCTTGAAATTCTAGCTCTACAATCAACAATCAGCTTCCTAGGCGATAATCATCCAATCTGATCAGAAAATGCGCATCACGTGTAAAGTTGTTTATTTGGCGCTGCTTTGAGGTTGAACGAGAAGGTATAAAACGACCATCCTCCAAGAACGAGCTTGCCCTCAGTACATTTCGGACCCCGGCACTCAAATCGCGTCCCTCCACGCTCAGAAACACGCAAAATGCCTCCAAGATCCAAGACAGCCGAGAAAGCTGAAGGTGCGCATTTCCCTCTTTCCCGCCCGTCTCCACGGTCACTCACCATTTTTGCAATGGAAGGCGAAAAACCAAAGTCCAAATCAGCCCCCCCTCCCGCCGTGGACGCGCCGGACGCGACAGAGACTTCTCCTGCTGCTCCGGTCGAGGCTGAAACCGAAAAACCCGTCAGCACCAAACGGAGCTCGGAGGCGCTCGAGGATGGCGAAGGCGATAAGCCACCCGCTAAGAAGAAGGGCAGAGTGGCCAAGAAGGTGAAGGAAGTGAAAGACAAGGTCGAGAAGGCAGTGAAGGAGAGAAAACCGAGACAGAAGAAGGAGAAGCCAGCGCCGAAAGAAGGAGTGAGGAAGAGCAGCAGGATCGCCAGCACGAAGTGAATAGTAGAATCGAGGGTGAAGGTATGAGATTTAGGAGTGATGGGTAACTGTAAGATTCATTTTTGAGTCTAGTTGGATTTGGCGTTTTGTGGATTTATTTCCTTTTTCGATTTTGATGGGAGCTACTTCCACTCCCTTCCTGCCCTTAAGTATCTTGTTCTTCTGTTTGTTGGGTGAATACCGTCTCCTATCCCATTTAACCCATCCTACCATTTCAACAAGTTCTATGTTACCATGAGCCTGTCTAGCGAAGAGACAAATGTGTGGATATTGTTCGATATTCATTAGCTTCTTCACTATTGCTGCTGTCAGTCATCGTGATTCAAGTAGTGCGTTGTTGTCATCCTTCATGCTTTCAGTGCCCTCGTTACTCTCCTCGGCCTGATTACTTCTTCTTGCCCTTGTTTTGACCTCCCGTATTTCTATTCTACAAACGTAGGAGTTCGTTACATTTCCATTCCATGAACAATTGTTGTTGGCTACCTCCCGTCTGAATATGATACAAAGAAACGATGCTCGTCCAATGGAATCAATCATGTCCTTACAATAACCCTTTCTGCTATCGTCTTCTCTAAAAAAAGACCTACTTTGCAACAAAGTAAGATCCCAAGATGAATGAAGGGATATCCATGCTCAACCTATCAAAAAGAAAGAAAGTTTGCAGCGGAGTCCCAGGCGTGTGGCTCCCCAAAAATTTGTTGTTCGACTCTCGATCACTCGACCAGCGACACAACTGAGCTCGCTCGCCGGCCGCAGGAAGAGCATATAAGCAGAAGAAAAGGTGTTCCAGTCACTCGCTCCGAAATACCTCCTGACCTCCTGCCCTTTCCGGTGTTAAAATGGCTTCCCGTCCCTCACCGTCCCTCTTTGCCACCATCAACGTTTCGACTTCTTTTCGAACCATGTCTCCCATGAGAAGACTTTCTAGCAACGTCGCCCAAGCGCCGCTACAGATGCAGGCGCACAACGCGGGCAAGAAGAGGGAAGAAGGCCAGCCTTCGTTAACTATAAGGAGTCTGAATCCAGCGGTGGTGAAGGCTGAATATGCAGTGAGAGGAGAAATACCCATTAGGTCTGAGGAGATCAGGAACGATTTGGCGGAAGGGAGAGGGAACTACAAGTTTGAGGAGGTGGTCACTTGTAATATTGGGAACCCTCAGCAGTTGGGACAGAAACCGATCACTTGGATTCGACAGGTGAGCCTTTCTCTTGTTCTGCCTAAGAGTAATGGAGGTCTTGGGTTGGTATATTGTGCAATGCTTTGAAGGAAGCTATATTATTTGTTGGTTAAAAAATGGAGACTTGTAGGTTGGCTATGGGATGCCGTGATGCTGTTGTCACCCTTCACATGGAGCTGTTTTACTGTGCTGCAATGGTAGCATGCGTAGATGTGGATCCTCTTTGCAGTGGACTTGTATCCAGTTTCTGTTTCACGGTTACAATGCTGTTCTATACTTCAAGCGGCTTTTGGAAGGTCTATCTGCCTAACATATCGTATTGTCCGCTAGGATACTTGCAGGAGAACCGTGGCGCGTGTTTTTCTTGGAGAGAGAAGGCGGTAATTAATTATGGCTCGATTCCCAGGCATTAGTTGGAGAAACGAAAGCTGCTTGCCTCCCATCTCGAACCTGTCTCTTGATGTGACCCTGGCTCCTAAGTGATCCAATGATCAAAAACTGGAATGATGGTACTTTTTTACACCCTTGTTATTGTATTAAGCGCAATAGCAAATCGTCCTTCGACTGTCATGTCATGAAAAATAATGTGAAATGTCAGCAGCATCCTTACTCCTGGTGCAGATTTTCTGTTTTCCATCTTTTTGAGCGTGACAAAAGTGTGGACTTTTGTTGACATGATATCTCCTCTGTTCTCGCAGATCGCAAGTCTGGTCGAATACCCCGAGCTAATCGATCATCCGTTGGCGAAAGAAATATATCCTGAGGACGCATTGGAGAAGGCTCGCTCATTACTTCAAGAGATAGGCAACGTTGGCGCGTATAGCCACTCGAAAGGCGTGCCTGCAATACGTCGACGAATCGCTGCCTTCCTAGAACGTAAGCTTTCCTCATCAGCTGTACGGTCAGTTAATTGATGTCAATGTCGACTAGGGCGAGATGGTGTTCCTGCTGATCCTGAGGATATCTTCCTTACCACTGGAGCATCGACAGGCGTGGCAGACATGTTGCGACTCCTTATTGCCTCACCTTCTGACGGCGTCCTCATTCCCATCCCACAATATCCATTATACACCGCTTCTCTCGCCCTCAACTCCGCCCACGCCATCCCCTACTATCTCAACGAAGCAGACGACTGGAGTCTCGACATTGCGTCCCTATCCAAAACCATATCGCAAGCCCGTTCGATGGGCGTCACACCAAAAGCAATGGCGGTTATCAATCCTGGAAACCCGACTGGAAGCTCTCTGTCAGAAGCGAATATCAAGGAAATCATCAAGTTCTGCTTTCATGAGAACCTTGTGATTCTGGCGGATGAAGTGTACCAGAATAATATCTACGAGCCCGACACCAAGCCCTTCTGCTCTTTCAAACGCGCACTATCGACAATGGAAGCGCCATATCGGAATACCGTCGAACTTGTTTCCTTCCACTCCATCTCGAAAGGTCAGACAGGCGAATGTGGACGAAGAGGAGGGTATTTCGAAATTGTCAACTTCGATTCAGAGGTCAAAGACCAGATTTATAAGGTCGCCAGCATTTCTTTGTGCCCGCCGCTTAGTGGTCAAATCGGTGTTGACCTCATGCTCAATCCGCCAGTTGAGGGAGGGCCAAGCTACAAGCTTTGGAAGGAGGAGGTCGCCGGAATTCATGAGACTCTGCATGACAGAAGCCAGAAGCTGTTAGCTGCTTTCAGGCAGCTGGATGGAATTGAATGCAATCCTGCTGAGGTCAGTCCGCGGTTTCCTGGGAGGGTTTTACTAACGATCAATGCGTTAGGGTGCAATGTACCTCTTCCCAACGATTAAACTTCCACAGAAAGCGGTCGAGAAAGCACGACAGATGGGAAAGCCTGCCGATGCACTATATTGCCTTCGATTACTTGAAGAGACTGGCATCTGTGTTGTTCCTGGAAGTGGATTTGGGCAAGCTGATGGCACGCTGCATTTCCGTACTACCTTTCTTGCACCGGGGACGGAGGATTATGTTCGACGATTCAAGGAGTTTCACGAGAACTTTATGACGGAATTTGCCTGATAATTCAATTTTTGCTTTCCCCCATTGAACCAAATTTAATTCGTAAGTCTTTAGTTCAGCTCATTCATTACCTTACTCACCACTCGAAGACTTGGATCATGGCACAAATGTAATCTAGATGTAGCATCATCATATTCAGCATTTCGTTGGACCTATCATAGGGACAGGAGTCTAACAAGGGATTGTCAGTCAGAACTTGAATAAGCTTGAATATTCTGAAACCATTAAAATCAGATGCTTCCGTTACACCTTCCCATTTGTTCCGGACTGATACTATACAAATGTGAGTAAAATGAGAGTAAGAGAAATGAAACGAGATTTTAGACTTATTCAAGTTCGAAACCAATCGCAAAGTAATTCGTGCACAATAAAGAATCGTAAACGTCGTAGCACCGATAAAAAATGAAATCATTCTATATATACCTTTGAGAAATTCATTTGGTAAAGCAACCGAGGCAAGGCAACAAGTATTAGTACAAAAGATGGTAAAAGGCTATTGATTTTTGAAAGTGATGTGAGGGAACTGGTTGCAGGTATCTTGTCGTTGATCCGTTTATTGACGAAATAGAGACTGAAGGTATCACTGATCCGAATTTCGAAGTCGATTTGGCACTGAGACGATTGTGTTTTGAAGCATTCAGGTTTCTGATTTTGTGAGAGAGCCGAAATTGCGCTGTGGATGTGAGAAACG
>MU271424.1:4727-15384 GCA_021432655.1 Atractiella rhizophila
CTCTCCCGCAGGGGTTACTCAAGGACCCTTCACTAGGTAACAGCACATTCGAACGCTCACCGTCGATTTAAGCAGCTAAACAGCAAAGGTTTCGACTTAGCGAGTTCAACTTCAGCTTCCTAACTGCGCTGCGCGTTGAAGTCTGGAGGCTTGCCTTCTCGGCACAGCCTGTAAGAACCGACCGGCCCAACTATTCCGGCCTAACCCCTATTCCCTCCGACTGCTGAGTCTGCTGGTGTTAGCTTTACCCAGGGTCTGACGAAGAAGAGCGAGAGAGTCGCGAGTAGAGGGAGAGCGTGCGGGTCGTCGAGGGAGGGAAGGAGGTAGTCCGCTAGAGAGTTGACCCCAGGGGAAAGTTGCCGTCGTCCACCGTTGAGTCCTCAGCTCTTGAAGCAGCGGTCGAAGTTACTGTCCTCGACCGACACCTTGCGAGGGTGCTGAGGGAGCCCGAAACGACTCCTCAAGAACTTCCTCCGAACCTCGCTACCCCTCTGGTTTGACGCGACCTTTAACCAGCTAAGGATGTAGTGGTTCGAGTGACCGTAGTCAGTATTAACCAAGCAAGTTCACTCGCTACTCCCAGAGCTCTAGAGCTTGCAGTTGCAAGACCAGTTGCAGCTAAACTTCTGCTACTTCCAGAACTCGCACTTTCCACGCAGCCGGCACTTCCTCAGCGAGCGGATTGTTCGATTCGCACGCAACATTCCCTACGTATTCTTACAAGCCAAGCTCTGCGCCAGTTGCAGCTGATGGAGGGATACAACATACCCAGTGAGTCTTTTCTACCACTTTATGATTGGGAGTCTTGGTGTGCTGCTTTGGTGCTGAGTGTTTGGTGAAGGCAACCCATCATGACGGGGACGAGTGTGATCGCCATGAAGTTCAAGGGAGGGATAATCATGGCCGCCGACACTCTCGGTACGTCCTTCTGCACCCACAAGTCCACGAGTCAGTCTTGTTAAGACGGAAGGAACTGTAGGATCGTACGGTTCCCTCGCTCGCTTCAGAGACGTAACCCGTATCAAGCAAGTCGGGGAGAGCACAATCATTGGGGCTGGTGGGGACTTGAGCGATTGGCAAAACATTCAACACACGTTGGAGAAAGTCATGTTCGTCGTTTCTCCATCCCAACTTTCAAAACGTTAAGGAGTTGGGTGGATGGTTTGTCAGGCTGAGAGAAAAGGTAGCGAATGACGGACACACTCTCACTACCTCCCAGATCTACGAATACCTCGCTCGACTCATGTATGGTCGACGGTCCAAATTCGACCCATTGTGGAATGCTCTCTTGGTTGGTGGCATGGAGAAAGGTGTTCCGTATGTCATTTTGACCTGCTGTGCCGCATCATCCATCCTTACTGAACTGAATGCGTGAACAGTTTCTTGGGATATGTGGACCTGCTCGGTACAACTTATTCCTCTCCTACACTTGCGACAGGATTTGGGAACCACCTCGCCCAGCCTTTGCTCCGACGAGCATATGAGATCAAACAAGCGAAGGGAGAGGAGATGAGTGAGGAGGAAGCGAGGGAGGTCATTGAGGGATGTTTGAGGGTACTCTTCTATAGGGATGCTCGATCCTTAAACAAGGTCGGTCTGCTCACTTCCTAGATGGATGGAACTGACAGTACCTCGGTTGGGATAGTTCATAGTAGCCATCGTGGACGAGAATGGAACGAGGATTGAAGAGCCGAAGAGCGTAGATACTGAATGGAACTTTGCTGAGAAGCTCAGGGGGTACGTTTTGTCCTACTCCTCCCTCCCTATCCTCCATTTTCCCAGTTTTCGGTCAGATGCTGACGCGTCCTTTCCCTCTGGTCAATAGGTACGGCGCTCAAACACAGTAATGCATGCAGTACAATAAAATCACTTTTTACAAGTCCCAACAATGAAAGGCACGGAAAGAGATGTAGAGAGAACTTTGAATGCTCGAATCAACTCTCTACGTTCGCTTCAACGTATTCCTTCACCCGTCGACGAAGTTCGACCATGACCTCTTCCGGCACGCTCTCTATCACATCACCAACATCATTTATCCATCAGCTTCAAATTGTAATGCTACACGGTGAGAGGAAAGATTGTACCTTTCGCCTTTGGTGTAATCAAGCGACTCACTTCGTCCACCGTTGGTCGTTGTGACCCGATGGTTTGATCTGCCTCATCTCGTGAAATGGCGACGTAGTGAAATAAGAATGAACCTACTTCTCGCATGATCGAGAAGGGCATCGTACCATCCACTCCCTGAGAGAGAATCGCGAAGGAAGCGCTGAATGCTGAACATCACAAGGTCACGTTTGAGTAGAAGCAACTCAGTAAATGGCATGGAATGTAACATACGAATCGTAAGAACCGTCACTCATCATGCGAGTGATTATTGCACCAATCAACTCGTTTTCCTGGGACATCGCTGCGAGGTTGTCTCAAATACTGTAGCTGTTGCAAGTTGCAAGTTGCAGAACAAACATCAATCATCCAAGGAAAGCAAGCAAGATAAGGTTTATTCGCCATTATTTTGGTATTCACGTGATAGTCACCAAGCGACCATGTCTCTCGTTCTCTCTGCTCTCACTCTCATAAGCCTCACAATAGTATGGCGTCGATTCCAATCCCTGCGTCCAACCCAGAGCGTGAAAACGGTAACAATTGTAGTGTTGGGGGACATCGAGCGCTCTCCACGAATGAGCAGACACGTCGAAAGGTTTGAAAGCCATGGATGGAGCGTGAATATTGTTTCTGATGGCAGTACGCTTTGCATCCCTTCTTTACCTATGTAGTTCTTTACTGGAAAAACTGACGGTTGCGCTGGAGAGGGAAAACCGCATAGAAATCGAAAATATTATAGACTTTGGTATCCTCCAATCCCTCAGAACGCACCAAGAAAGCTTTTCCTTCTTCTCGCACCTCTCAAAATCCTTCTCAATGCAGTTTCACTGCTATACATACTGCTCCTTTGGATCGATGTACCTTCAACCTGGATAATAGTGCAGGTCCGTCTCAGGCCTTCTAGCAAAGCCGAAACCGCGACTAATGACGGTCTACGCCGCAGAATCCACCTTCACTGCCTACCTTACCAATAGTTCAACTTGTAGCATTTGTGCGAAATCAACGCCTGATGATCGACTGGCACAATACGGGCTATTCCATCCTTTCCCTGCGTCTAGGTACTCAACACCGACTTGTCAAGCTGGCAGAATGGCGAGTTTTAGGATCCTGCTTTCCAACAGCTTGTCTATGAGTGCTGAAAGGACTGACAGGATAGAACGGACGTGGGGCCAATTTGCAGACTTGCACGTCTTTGTTTCGCAGAAGATGCAAAACGACGTCTCTGCCCAGTTTCAGCTGATGTACGTTTACAACTCGGCTAGAATGCTAGGACTGAAATAGAGGTGGGAATAGAGGCAAGAAAATACTCCTATACGACCGCCCACCCGCCACGCTTCATCGTCTCACCTCTTCTGATCGAAGCAATTTCTTGCATAACTTCCCTCCTTCGCGACCAAAGGAGTCAAAGGAGGCGCTTCTCGTTTCCTCCACCTCATGGACAGCAGATGAAGACTTCTCAATCCTTCTTCAGGCCCTCGACGATTACGAGACAGTATTCACATCCCAAAAACACAAAAAACTGCCGCGATTATTGATGTGCATAACCGGGAAGGGCGGTGCACTGAAGACAGCTTTTGAGGATCAAGTAAGAGAGAGGAAATGGACTAGTGTCAGAGTGTGGACCGGATGGTTACCTATGGTGGAGTATGAACAGTTGCTTGGTGAGTATCGTTACCCATAGGTTATAGTTCATGAATCTGACACGCATGGAGCAGGCTCAGCTGATATTGGGATATCCCTACACCAAAGCTCGTCTGGCTTCGACCTACCCATGAAAGTGGTGGATATGTTTGGTTGCGGCCTCCCCGTTTGCGCGCTGCGCTTTTCAAGGCACGGGCCTGCTCTAAATTAACCTGGCAGCTCTTAACCCCTCTTTGCAGCATCGATGAGCTCGTTCTCGAAGGCAAGAACGGTCACCTCTTCTCAACTCCGCCCGAACTCGCTTCCCTGCTCTCAGTGAGTCTTTGCTCGTATTCATAATGCCCCCACAATCAGCTCTCTGACATAACATTGAAAAAGAAACTCCTCTCCGACTACCCCTCGTTTCCTTCTGAACTTGATGTCCTCAGAGCAGGCATCAAGGAAGGCATGTACGGCGTTGGCGATGGTCAGCGAAAGTGGAGGATGTGGGAGGAAGAGTGGGACGAGACCATTGGACGAACGTTGGATATTGTGCAGATGGAGAGTTTGGATCCATATCCCATCAATTCCAACATCCAGTAGCTTATATCAGCTCCAATTACTCGCACAGCGAGGGCTAGAATTTAGTAATGTGTATTTTCCGACCCGTTACAGACCCACTACCTTTTCCCATCTGCTCCTACCGTCCTCGTAGTACACGGATGATGTCGGAAGTGGTTAGAGAGAATTGTGAGTCGTTTCTCCGTGTCATATTATTACCAAGCGCTTCTTGGGACATGCTGAATTTGACAGTGACAGTGTTATCTGGCTGGACCGCCATTGACAATAGCTTGCAGTTCCTCCAACGAGACAATACGACGTGCTTATCGATTATCTTTACAAATTCTCGCAGTAAAAACGTGGTCGTATCGCAAGGCAACAGTCCTGCTGCAACATGCTGTGATGTTGGATTGACCAGTCACAGGGACGACAGGATTGACATGGGTGTGAGAGACTCGATGTACAAGATCGCACAAGCTTCCCTCCTTGCTTATTCCCCGCATCAACATGCCAGAGTGTGCAAACAGTTACAGGTGGAGGTTCTGCGGCCAGAGATATGTGGGGTGCAGCCTTACATGCTTCAGGTACTCTGTCACGCCTTACATATATGAGGAAGGCATTGCTTCCACTTTTCTCATCAAAAACATCATGATGATGTTTACGCCCATCTTCAACTTCATTGTCGCTTCTACTACCTTGCTCCGCTTGGCGAGTGCCATCACCTCTCGTCCTCTTAATGGTGCCATCTCGACACCCGCGGACACAGGATCTCCAACATTGTGCAAAAAGGGAGACACCTATTTTGTTTTCAGCGGAGGTGTTGGCCTTCTGACCTTTACCAGTACCGACCTGGTGAACTGGAACTCACCAGGAGTGGTATGGCCTAATGGAGCTAGCTGGACAGGTATGCCATACGTAGTAAACAAACTCTAGCGCTAATTTACATTCCAGATCCTTTCACTGGAGGTAGGCATTTTCCTGAAAAAAGGCTTTTCTCTAACACAGGCCCACTTCAGGATCCAATAAGAAGCTCTGGGCGCCAGACTGCAAAGTCATCAACGGAACTTTCCATGTAGGCATCCCTAACGGTGCTCAAACGCTATTCATGCTCATAATCCTTTGTAGCTATTTTACTGTGCCTCTACACTTGGATCTTATCATGTTGGTAATTTTGCTCAGTCTCATACACTTCGTCATAACTCCAATACAGTCAGCCATCTTTTATGCAACCTCTACCACCGGGCTTCCCGGCAGTTGGACCCATAAAGGCCTCGTCCTTCAAACTCAAGAAGGCAATGGGTTCAATGCTATCGATCCGAATCTTTCACTTCCTGACGACGGAGCTAAATGGTACCTGTCTTTTGGTAGTTACAACGACGGAATCAAAGGTGTATACCTCAATCCTGCCACTGGTTCGTCATCCAACCAAGATAGCGACATAAAAGTTAATTCAGAATGTAGGGATGCCACTGAGCAGCACGTAAGCTGAGCTATTTCGCCTTCCCTTAACCCTTGTTCATAGCGATCAACAAGATACGATTCACTTGCAAGACGAACCGGAACTACGACTGCTGAAGAAGCCCCGGTCATTGTTGGTATCGCAGGTGCTTGGTGGCTTTTTACTTCATGGGACGCAGACAACCACGACTACGACATTCGGGTGGGAAAGTCTACGAGGTTTGCGTTTATAGACTCTACTGTCAATGGCTGCTGATGGGTTGTTAGCGAGCGTGGCCCTTTTATTGGAGTGTTGGGAAAGAATATGTACACTGAGAATGGTGGAACTCTGCTCCTCGAAGGTGATGGGGTGCGCTGATGACATTGCTGATTTCGAAGCTACTGACGCAAAGGTTTAGACTCGTGGAACCGGTGGGCAAGACATCTTCGTGGACACGGATGGAACGATCTACATGATTTATCGTGCGTCAATCTTACCTCTGGAAACATGCCTGACAAAGTCTGCAGATGGAAGGACTGATTCAGGTAACGGCAAGCTTGCATTAAACACTCTTGATTTCTCGACCGGTTGGCCAGTTGTCAAATATTGAGAGGAAAAAAATCCTCGGATAACTAAATCGATAGAGAGGCGGAAGAGTTTGAGTTTTTGTGGATCCATGATGCATGGTACGGTAGCAACAAAGTGCAATGGCTGGAATTATGACGTTAGGTAATACAAATTGATTTCTCAGTTATTCCCAGTTACTTCATACATTCATACTTTGAATACACACATTGGGGAGAAAGACGACTGAATCTGAGAGTCTGACGAGGACTGACGAGGACTGAGCTGGTGTGGAAGGGGAACACGCATTCATAAAAAGACATGGCATGGCGACATGAAACAAAAAAGTACGATTTGCAGCTGCCAGGCAAACTTTATCCCTTCAGGATTGCTCTAGCGAATGAGGAAAGGTGTTTTTGATAACACATGCTAATACTATCGGAAACGGAAGAACACAACCGTCCATACCCACACTTCATCCACAACGCTTAGACCTGCATAGCATCTTCGTCGCTTCCCAGCCACAGCAACGTAGCCAACATTCCCGAAGCTCCCACAACAGCCCCAGCCATCCCAGCACTGGTGAGCTCTAGCGCTCTCTTCCACTTTGGTCGTTTAATTTGCCTCACTTGCTCCGGCGGCACCTGATTCTGCGTATTGAGGTTGAATGGCTCGTCACCTTCATCCGCCTCCATAGCTGAATGCTTCCGCTTCAGAGTGTGTGGAGTAACTTGAGAAGGGATGTCGTCGACTGAAGCTGGTTCACCCGCAAAGACTTCTGGGACTTGTAGCTCTTCAGGAAGCAACTGAGTTCTCATTAGAGGTCTGACCTGAGAGGAAAGGAAATGCATACTGGTTGGTCCTTAACAATAGGTTCCAAGTCGCCATTAGGGGTAGTAGCTTCAGCAGCTTCAGGTTGGATCCTCGAAGAAAGTTCCACATCCAGGATAACCGCATTACGTTCTGTGGTAGTTGGCGGAGTCGCGAGTTGAATAGGAATAGTAGGTGGCGTTTGAGGTAATTCAGGGACAGCTTCAGGTTCTTCCGTTCCATCGATGGTGATAACCGTTGGATGAGCAGGTAAAAGGGATGCCTCCAGTTCCATCTAAATGATAGGTGAGTTGGAGAACATGGAGAAGAAGAGACAAACTTGAACAGGAGGAAGTACGTTGGGCACGTCTTGTACTGACTCCGCTGTTTCATTAACTTCCTCCATGCCGCCGTCGTCCTCAGAGTCTTTCGTGAGGTCAATATTCGGTAGAGTCTTCGGGCAGGTTTCATATACTTCCGACACGTCTCCATCCACAGACGATTGTTGGTCCTTCTCAAGGGTAGGAAGGGAAGAACCAGGGGGAGACAAGTTTTCCCAGCTTGACGGAGGAGAAGGGCTTCTCGGCTGCAGAGGGGCCAACGACTCGGTTATGGGTTGCAGCGGAGGAGACACAAACGGTATGTCATACATGAACTTGAAATCGAAATGGCTATAGTCGATGGCAGCGAATTTCTTCTTTGTCCGATCAATAGACTCCCCTTCCCCGTGAACAATCTCTTCAAAATCTGGTCCTTCTATGTCCATGAAAGAGGGAGCGGCCTGCATGTCCATGGACGTGGTCACCGGCGCGAACATGGCAGGATTAGGCAAGAAGGCAGTATTGTTGATGGACGATACGAAACGAGGTGGCGAGTAATGCCTAATCATGGGACGATCCGCCAGTCGTTCCAGAGTCTCGACAACGGATGAGGGAGGGCCAGCTGCGAATGCCCCTCGCTCGTACTCTTCAATCGGATCGTCCTCGTCCGACTCCTCAGGCAGCCACTGCATTCCGTATCCTGCGTCATGCACTTGAACCCGCATCTCAATGGGATCAATGGCTGGGAGGGCTCGCGACTCTATGCGCTTGCCCCATCTGATGATTTGGCCGTTATGAAGCGGATAAGAGTGATTGGGGATGAGAGTTTGAATATGAACATCATTTTCATCGATGAGGTACGTGCCGTGCGTCGAGGCTAAGTCGGTAAGGTGGGGCTACAGAAGAAAGTTGTTGAGTATTTGTACCCCAACAGATCAGAACCAGATTCATCAAAAGAAACTGCTCATAACCCCAAGGGAAATATAATTCCAATGAATTTTTCTACTTTTGGTTTCTCAATTGGGTAGCCTGACCCATTTGATAGACCGTAGAGCAAAGGCAAAAATCTCGGGTTAATTCCCGCTTGTCTTAACAGTCAATGAATCAGGCCATACCGCTACCATAGTCCAAGCCTGACCTGACAAAATGTTCCAAAGAGACACGAACGCATGCAAACTCGTCGAACTATAAAGAGCAGACGGAAGTACCAGAAGTGATACTGTATAGAGCATTCACGAGTGAGACTTCCATCTTGCTCCTAGATCTGCAACAGCCTTTCTAACACACGCACAAAAAGTATATTCTACTTCTACGAGGAAACTCATATCAAAGAGACCACTGACCGCAACACTGCTGGAAACTCGCGCTTCAACTCTCTTCTTCGAGAAGAGAGAGAAAGATCAATCGTGTCTGCAAATGGTAAGAATTAAAACGTCGAGGCCAACACTCTCCGCCCCTATTCAGCCAGCCCCTTCGCTGTGATTTGAGGATAACCCATCTTCAGAATAAAATAGCAACGCAGTACACCTTGACTCATTTTTGCCACCAAAGCAAACTTGGACAGGTATGGAGCAACTGAGTCCGTATGAGGGAGAATAATGGCAGTGTCCCACAGGTAGAAACGAAGGAACAAGCTCGTAGAAGCAGACAGAAACGATTCCAGCGAGCGACTGAGCGGTCGATGAACAGAGTTTCAAGCAAAGAAATGAGCAAGACTGCACGGACGAGGAGGTCCTATGCTCGTACAAATAACACAAGCGAAACAAAACTCCGTCGGCACCAAACACAGACCCCTTTCCGATTCCATCTCCAAGGGGAAAGCGCTCACCTTGTCATCTTTCCACTCCAACCTGGCATGATTGCGGCTCATAACATCACATCCATCTAGCCTAAATTTTCCCAGAGACTCCTTCTCCGTCTCCCTATTGTCCCTATACGCTCTTCCAAAAACAACAGGTCCATCGTCCCTATCATGAATGATCTCCGATCAGTTTCCTACGCACATCAAAAACGAGAGACGTACGAGGTGTAATAAAAGGTCTGATCGCTATGTAAGTGTCTGAGAGTCAAAGTAGCCATGGTGGTCGCCTTCTGTGGTTGTTGGAAGGAGGGTTGTGAGCAGGTCCCACTTATCAGTGCTGCGCCGAGATCGGAAGCGCAAAGTGAGGAGTCGCGCGCGTGAGCGCGTATCGACGTGACGCGCCAATCCCAACTTCGACAAAGTTTCCACCAAAGACCAAAGACGTAAGAGCCTTGTGGCTACTAGAGAGCTCATCCATCAGTGATATATCGGCCCAAAAGGAGGTAACGGTTTCCCGTCTGAAACTTCTGAGAGGAGGTGAATTGTGAATTGGGTAAGATTGAGCTCCGAGTCAGCAAGCTCGAAGCTCGCGCAAGTCTACAAGCAAGTGGGTCTCTTGCCGAGGACTACTTAATGCCTCGGTTGATTTGGATCTGCAGATTTCGCAGAATCACCAGAACCCGTCGTTCAACATTCTCTCTGCTGACCCTCACATATAGACATGGAGGAATATCGTCGAAATCGCGATACATTGCTTGCCAAAGAAAGGGCACTTCATTTTGCCTCTGATTTGAAAGGTTCATTCTCCCAGATCTAGAGATTAATAGTGTCCTAATTATCTTGAATATGTACAGCTCTGAATGAGAAAGAGCAACGTGCAAGAGACATCATAGAGAAGATTAGGGATCATGAGAACCAACAACTTTGGGAAGATGAGCCTGGACAGCCCTTTTTACCGTTTGTCCAATTCTTCATTTGTGTAAGCTGCTTGCTGAGATGCTATTACAGATCTCGAGAAAAAATCTTGTCTTCGAAATTATTTAGCATTATTAAGAAGGTGCACATGCGCTCTCTGACGAATTCCAGCTGATCCTTTGTTCAGATGCCGAAAGGCGCGCTGCTGCACACTCACTTTGATGCGACGCTCTCTCAAGAAGGCCTAATCGACATCGCGCTCACATATCCGAACGTCTGCATTTCGTTCCCATCCTTACTCACCCCAGAGAAGCTCTCAACTCTAGATATCCCCTATCTGTTAGCGACAGACGTTCCGTTTACCTTCAAAGTGTTTCCTCCTTCCTCCCCATATCTCTCAAGCTTCTCTGGCGACATCCGTAAGGTGGAATGGGACGTTTCTTCCCCCTCTTATTCTCCAGGATCTTTTATTCCTCTGAAGCTGGCTCAACAATGCTTTGGCGGTGGCGGAAAGGAGGACGCGTT
>MU271424.1:15869-67197 GCA_021432655.1 Atractiella rhizophila
TTGCATCGAAATGAAAACACGCGCTTCCCAGACTGATTTGCGGTTTTCGATCTCATTGGGAAAGAAGGTTGGTTCTTCCCTCTTGGACCTGACCAAAAAGAAAATCCAGACTTCACAGATGAGTTGCGGAATCTCATCGACTACATCGAAGATTTCCCTTTGGTTTAAGAATACAGTCAAAGAAGCGAAGTTGGACATACCTCTCATCTTGCACGCTGGCGAAACTGTGGAGCTGCTTTGCTTTATTCAGTAACGCAGGCTAAACGATCAATAGAAAGGGGACGGGGATGCATCAGATCAAAATTTATATGATGCTTTACTGCTTGGCTCTAAGCGGATAGGACACGGGTTCGTACCTCCCCACTTCGTTCATCACCACTGAAAGAGAAACAGGACTTCGCTTGTCAAACACCCGGTCCTCATGCAGATGGTAAAGGACAAAGACATTCGTGAGCATTTTATCCTTTCACTTTGGATAGCTCAATCTTGCGTCTAGTGCTAGAAGTGTGTCCCATATCGAACGAAGTTCTGCGATTCTCTGGAACAGTGCCCACGCATGTTCGTCCTGTCTTCCCAACTATCTCTTCTTCGAACTCACATTTGGCCCTTTAGCCCTATCCCATTCTCTTCAATCACGGCATTAAATGTGCACTAAGTAGCGATGATGGCGGCCAGATACAGAATGTTGGCTTGTCGTTCGACTTTTATCAGGTACTGCAAGGATCGCGGCAGACGGATCTGTTTGCTTTGAAGAAGCTTGCACGACAAAGCATTGAGGCGTGTCTTCGTTCCACAGATCAGGAGATTAGCTGATGGGAAGCAGTATTCTGAGCTGAACGAGGAAAATAAAGCTGGGTGCCTCGCTTCCTTTGAGAAACGGTTTGAGCTCTACTTGGAGGAGATCCTTCGCTTTGGAGAACAGCTGGGAGAACTCAAAATTGTGGATGAAGGGCCAATTCGAGGGAGTTATCACAACAAAGCTGCTTCAGATTATGTTGTTGGATTAAAATCATCGAATTGAAAGTTGAATGTAACACAAAGGCTTTGTGACAATGAATGTGAAATATCTCCTTAGGTGTTCAAGTTACCGAAAGGTAAAGCGCTGAAACTTGCCACCTCACGCTCATCCAGTTCTGTTGAGTGCGACAGTTACAGCTTCGACACACACTATGAGTTGGAAGAGGGAGAATGGAGGAAAGAACAAGATAGTTCGCATTGCAGCAGCTCCATTGAGACAACAAACAAATACACCATGGTTAACTCATGTAGTAAGACAACAGATGATACTTCTGTAGTCCCGCTCAAAGAAAGGCAATCTTCTTCAGGTCCAACACTTCCAGTTCCACGCAACAATAGACAAGAAAGAACAAAACTCAGCGCTAAGTACGTCGTTATCGTGATGTTCATTGAGTAGGGAAACCAATGGCTTAGAAGTCTAAGAAACAAGCTTCAGCGATTGGTGGAAAAAAGAGGATTGACCCACTCGTCCTTCCCATTGCTACACCTGAAACATTCGGGTCGATGAAAATCTGCTGAGGGGTAATAGAGGGGTCGGCGGCAACGACGAAAGCTGTCCACAGGAATAACGTTAAAAAGTCTTGAGCAATGAGCCATTACCTACTCGAGGGGGAGAAATCAGAGAAATAGATCGGTAGCTGCCAGGCCTGAGCGGGAACAAGAGCAACGGCTAAAAATTGGTGTTAGTTGAAGAAAATGGTAACATATTGTAGGGAACAGGACTTACTTCCCGGAGTAGGACTCGAACCGACAGCGAGAGTATTATGAGGAACAGGTGAGCTGGATGTATCAGCTGCGGGGATAGCAGCCGTTGGGGAAGGAGAGGCAGAAGGAACCAGAGCTACAGTCTGAGGTGTGGCAGGAGCAACGGACGCAGACGGGAGCTGTGCGTAAGTCGCGATGACTTGAACTGACGACGCTGGGAAGCGGTGAAAAATAGCTGTGGGAAAGAGAAATAGCCCACGAGGTGCCAAGGTTGCTACAGGAGGGAGAGAATAACCAGTCACAGCTATGGGAACAGCTAAACCAGCAAATATCCATCCGAAGGCCGGTTAAGAGATGGATTTGACTCAAGAAGCTACTTACGAGAAGTTGCTGTGACGGTAGCTTCGACGTGCGAAGGAGGAGGAGAAGGGGGAGGAACATTGGCTGCTGGAAGAGGAGTAACGTCAGATAAAGGGCCAAACTGACAGAGGAAATTACACACCGTGACCATAGAGGTTATAAACCAATATCTGAAGTAAAGGTGCCTCCGCCATGTTTCCAGGCAACTCACCTAGTTTCCTTCTCATGGTATCAATCTGGCTTCACGGTGCTCCAGAGTGTAATAGAGCTGTCGAGGAGCAGATAAAGGAGGATCATGGGCAGGGCATTTTATATCTCGACAGTCATCGCTGGGTACCTCTAATTCGGGAGGAGGTTGCAAAGGAGACTTCACCCAATACCGGATCAATTGAAGCCTACGCCGCTGAAGTTTCTTAGTTTATGCCCAAGTAGATACATGTGCAAATGTTACCGAACTTAACCTGAACAAGGAGATTCGAGCTCACTTTATCTTGGTCACGGACAGTTTGGAATGATCAGAGTCCACTGTATCGTGTTGGAACATGGGGGGATGATAAGAGGCAAGAAAAACAAAAGAAACTCAACAGAGATAGTTTCAGCCTTAGGGTCCAGCATCGGCAAAAGAAGACCCCGTACCCCTATCGCAAAAAATATTAGCGGGTGGTTTTGTACTTATGTCTCAGGGTCCAAGCGTAAGAAGGAAGGATCCGTTAACAAGGACCGTTGTTTGGTCACCACACGTGACCCGAAAGTATGGAATCGTCACTCCCGTCAACTCCGCCACGCGTTTAACAACTTTGCAGCCTGAACAAAAAAACATTTCTATACTTCATGACTTAACCGGAAACTTGAAGGGAACGAAAATGAGGCTGGTGGGGGCGTCCTCCTCATTTCATTGCTTGCTCTTTCCCCCAAAGTGTCTCAACTCTTTCCTTGAGCTTGAATGATTCTGTAGAGGACGCTATCGATCAGA
Organism: Atractiella rhizophila; assembly: GCA_021432655.1. Classification (NCBI taxonomy): domain Eukaryota; kingdom Fungi; phylum Basidiomycota; class Atractiellomycetes; order Atractiellales; family Hoehnelomycetaceae; genus Atractiella; species Atractiella rhizophila. Next base: position 18,925 of record MU271424.1, read on the forward strand.
AGCTCTGCTGGTCCTCAAGGAAGCGGAGCGGAAGGTCATGAAAGACAATATTGCGCTGTGATTCATTTTGCCAAATCAGCCTTTGCATTTTTGATTAGTTCTGATACTATGTTTGAGCAGCTTCTCGCTCCGGAGAGAGTATAATAAAAAGATAGTTAACACGTCAAAGAACTTTGAGCTTCCCGAATCCGCAAGTTGTGCTATCGCCACATCACTGTAAGGCAGCGAGTAGAAGCAAATATATGCGCAACACTGAAGCAGGTTGTGTGATCTCGAAAAAAGAAGATGTGAAATGCATTGCATACTCAAGGCGTACCCTCGCGTTTCGAAATACTGCCAATACAGAACGAACTCAACCCAATGTGTTCCTTGAGTAGCTCCTCAATCATGTGCTGCAAATTGAGGGAGAACAATAAATTTATTTCATACAGCAGGGACTACATCCTCGGGAGATGGTTACTATTACCCAAAGCAAAGGAAGAATGGCTTCATATCGTTCCAACGGCCACAGTCCAAAGCAGATGTATCTACTCCCATCAAACAATTAGCCAATCCCTCATACATCTTGAAAAGCCAAAAGACGCAGTCTTCTCTTTCCACATTCCATCGGAATGGTGGAAGGGCTTTCAGAAAAGAAAGTAATTGTGGTTTCCTCACGATTTGAATAGGAGAGATTCCCACTTTCGACTTGGTTTTCATCATATAGCACCTCCAGTAGAAGACTGTGTCCTTTGGCTGAGGAATATGAAGGAAAAGCTCACCCTTCACAGGAAGAAGAGGATCGCGCACCAATTTTGTGTGCTTCATTCTTTCTTCGATTGAAATCCCTTTTGTGATATCCCATTCTTCATCAGGCTCTTCATATTCTCTCCACTCCTGCGAAACCTTCAACGCTTGCTGTAGCGCCTGACGTTCCTATACCCATGATATGAAACATTCGTTGATGCTGTTGACAGATTTTTCTTTTCTTCTGCGGAACCTTGTGGTGTATCTTCGAAAACGTGATCAAAACGACCACCTCCGTTTCCAACCTTCCACTCTCTCTTGACTCTCTCTCGGTCGGTGTAGCTCTGCAGCAGTTCAGGCTACGTTGTTTATTAGGGTGTATACCACAAGAACTTCCTGGCTGCCAGTGGTCAGTATTTCCTTAGTGCTCTTATCTCCTTTGTCCTTTATCGATATCGATTCTCGTCAGCGTTCAACTCACCGCAGTTTGCCTTTGCAAGTCTTTCTTCGCGAAAGCTCCTGAATCCAGCCACTTGGGGCTTGGAGCTCGCAGCTTACATGGTATCATCCATATAGCAACCGTTGAACGGCAAAGCATTTTCAACCGTTTCTATTTCCTTCTGTTGATCGCCATCGTCTGTATTACCCCGCAGGCCCTGTGGCATCTTCAGTTATCCACCAAACTTTTCTGGCCTGAATCGGTGAAACAGTCAGGCGCTCAAGAATGGAACCGTGCGACACTACATTTGCCGAAGGCATGTTGGAGCGGATTAGACGTAGCACCGAGGTTGGTCGAGCGTCGTTTGCCCGCGCCAAACGAAGCTATAAATTCCCCACACCTTTCCATCTCTTTTTTCCCTTTGCCTCCCTTCCATCCTCAGCGTGAAGCTAGGCATAATTTCTGACGGTTGTTGTTGCAGTATCTCACTCTTTCAAGCCCATCCACTCTTTTGTAAATCTCCAGAGCCACACCAGTATCACCGAACCGGAAGATACGATCTTTGAACAATGCAACTCCTCTCTTTCTCCTCTATCGCTCTTGCGACTGTCACTCTCGTCAACGCTGGGCACCTACCGATATATCACAATGGACATCATCTCTCCAAGAGAGCGTACAGTGGTCAAGCAACTTTCTGGGATGTCGAAGGTTCGTTGGTGTTGATTCTGGCTGTGGTGGAGATTGGCTGATTGGAGTTTGGATGGACAGACTCGGAAGTCGCTTGCGGAGGATACTACAAGCACACTCAATCCGTTGTCGGTATGTCTTATTCTGCTTTCTTCGAATTGACGACTTAAGCCGGTGCGATGGTCTAGCTCTCAACTTTGAGCAATATGGAAACCCGGATGCTCGCTCTTCCTTCTGCGGGAAGACTGTAAAGATTACATACCAAGGTTCGCCACTCCCTTCTCCGCACTCTTGTATTCTCAACTTCCACCAGGAAAGTCTAAGACCGCCGTTGTCGTCGATGCTTGCGAGGCTTGTGGATACGGAGGACTTGACATGTCTACCTCTCTCTTCAACTTCTTCGAAGATCCAGTCGTCGGTCTCTTCCACGTACGTTTCCTCCCACCATTTATGCCAGTGTTTCCCTCAACATTTTGGACAGATGAGCTGGACCGTGGTCGGTGCGGATTCCGGAGACGATGGCGACGACGACTCTGGAGATGACGATGAGCCCAAGACGACCTCAAAGGCAAAACCGAAGACAACCAGCTCGAAGGAACAGCCAACGACGTCCTACAAGCCGAAACCTACAACCACGTCCAAGTACACTCCTCCCCCAGAGCCCACAACGACGAGCACCAAGTCGAGCTCCACTGTAATTAGCACCAGTGCCTCCCTTAACTCCACCATCAGCGGTACCACCAGCGGAAACTCTACTGTGAGTGCGACGGGTACCAAGTCCGGCGCAAAGCCTACCGGAACTGGGAAGGGGAGTGCGAATGCGTCTTATGAGCTTGATGGCGTCTTGAACACTGTCAATCAGTTCGTCCTGGGCATGGTGAGTTTCTCCCTTCCCGCACTCTCACAACGGAGCTGAGTGCTGACTGCTCATGGTGGAACAGGCCGGTCTCTCCGCTCAACTTGCGGAACTGGGTGCCGCCGCTAATTAGTGACAGATAGCATACCTACCGGATCATCATACCTTTGTCCGATATATCATGGATTGAGGATCATTCCATCTTATCTTTCTCTCTTTATTGATGTTTATGATATCATGAGATGGAGCGGGACTCAATACCTATACCCAACTTTCGATTTTCGCGTTGACTAGTTGATGGCATACGCATTAGCACTCTTTGTCGGTCTGATGTTGATGTTGGTGTGTCGTGGAGTGATTGAATTGTTGCTGACTGTTTGATCGCTTCTTTATCTAACTTATTTTCGATTTCGAAATGCATCCCTGGTTTTTCCTATATACTTCTCGCTGGTTCTCCAAATCACGACGCAACGCCCATTGGATCAAACAAAATTATTGCACAGCATGTAAACCCATCCATCTCCCTCTTCCACCCTCCAACCAAGAGGTGTTCTGAGTCTATTTCAGCTCTTTCTTAGCAGCACTGACCAGATGCTGAGCCTCTGCCTTCGTCGCCTCTACTGCATGCTTCGCTTCTGCCTTCCCATCCTCTATGGCGCTCTTACCTGACCCTGATCCTACATATCTATTGCCAGTGCAAAGTCAGTTGAACTGTTGAAGGTGAAAGGAGAGCGATGACAAACCCGTGGTGGTTCAGAAACCGAAACAACTGGACCGATTGTGCCGAAGCGTTTGTTGCGTGGCTAATTCCAGCTTTAAGAACTCGAAGCATAGTAAATGACAGAAAAGCACCATGCAAAGAGCCTATGATTCGCATTGTTCAGCCAGCTAGCCTTCCTGTTGGCGAAAAAGTAGACTCACAAGTAATTTCGAGGCTGCACCATCCACGCTGATCATACACAATTCGTCATCTCATACCGTTTTCATTGATCGCTGGAAAGGGCTCACCAAACCGCATAAAAACCATTCTATTCTCGGCCTCAGCCCGTGCAGCTAAAGACGGGAGGGAGTCCACTCACGAGTATGAAGCAAGAGCGGTGGTCATGGGACCCGAAATGAGATCAGGTTCTTTGCGAATGTCTGCTAGGGCGGCCAGCGGAAGGCCCCAATTGGCTACCTTTGTACACACAACTCTCAACCCAACCAGTCCTCGTGTGACACGGAATGGAAGACTTACTGGTCCCCAACTTCACCACATACCGAAACAAGTATTTAGACCTCATACGCAATGCCAAATAGGGTTAAGAAATGTACAAATGTGTACTCATAAAGTAGTCCCGCGCAGCTGGCGAGCGAAGCCAGGCAAAGAAAGTCGCCATGTCGTAATAGGCTGTTTTCTGCTTGCGTTCAGGTCAGATCACGGAGTTGAGATGGTCTACAGGAACGCGCACGAGATGAAGCTCTAACTGGTCAAGCGAGGTCGTGCCCTTGAGTGAAAGAATGTCGAGTCGTTGTGGAAATTCTTCATCTTCCTCTCCGAGTTCGGCGATGCTGGAAGATCGGGCCGTTCAAACCCAACTTTTCCAATCCGCCAAAACTCTAGTATACCCGACCAAAGTGAACACATCCACGAACTGGACAAACCCGATCTAGTAGTTCGTGATGTGGGAAGTACCACGGCGGGTGCTCGCAGTAGTCATGACAGACGCAGACAAAGCAACTTGAGTGGCTCGTCGGGTCGGAAGAGAGTGCAACAATGCTCACTTTTTCACTACGGAGAGGTTGATTTGGATTTACAAGAACACAGTTCCGTCCTGCTTTCTGTGCCCCCTCCAGTCGGGAAGCACGCCGCCAAGCAGTGGCCAGCAAGTACCTTCAGTCGTCTTCTGCTTTCACAGCGTAATGCCTGCGCTTTTACCTTTGAGACCTGATTGTCGAAATCGTCTTCACTGTCATCACGAACTATCCCAGACGCATGTGTAAGTTATGTCGTACATGTAATGCACTTCTTCCCGAAAGAATACAAAAACGGTATGGAGAGAAGTTGGCAACTCCTTCTTATCGCTTCTTTAGCAAAGTAAAATTTGAATCCATTTACGAATCTCTGGACTCAACTATGCTTTACAAGATGCCTGTCCTTAGTGGAGGGGTCGCGACGAGAAGCGTAGGTTTGCATTGTTAGCAGCTTAAAGCTCTTTCTTATCGCAACTGCAGGATCTGGTGCCTACAATAATATTTCTGGTGCTCTTCGTCCTCCTTACATTCCTATCGTTCTGGAACCTCTTTCTCAATCGTCCCAGACGAGCATTGGCGTTCGCTCCACATCCGCTTGTGCTGGCTACCATTGGACGGACACCTTTTCTCTGCTTGCATCTCGCTCAGGCGCTGGGACACGGCAGAGACAGCAAGGCGATCACAATCATCAAAGAAGGCCAGATAACGATAGCTTATTTCACCCTCATATTCGCAATGTTGGAACTCCTCCCGAACCTCACGGAAAGGGCATATGGGGAGAAATATATCTCATTGGGTCGATATATCGTCAAAATTTTAAAGGTAGTTCCTTCATCTCACCCTGTGAAAGAAAGCTGACAATTTATTGGCAGGTGTTGCTACTATGCGCAGTACGTCTGCTTCTTGTGCATTCGAGAAGTTGATTATGAAGAAGTCATTAAAGCTGGTCATGGGAATAATCTCAGTCTTCTTCTGGTGGGATGCACGCTCTGGGGATCTTGGGCGACAACGAACTGTACACAAGCTTCGTTTCCTAGCCGCATTCATCCCATGGACGATAGTCTCCACCTTCTTCACAACCCTTCTCTTCTTCTACTTCGAGAGAAGCTACTGTCTCCGAACGGGGAAGCCGCGCCTCTTCAACTGGGCGCGCTATTTTGGCCCCGACGCCGATTATAGCATGATCTCAAAGGAATATCTACTCTTTCCTTTGATCGTAACGTTCGCTTTGGTAATGCTCTTTTCAAGCAGGAAGAGAACATTATTAACGGAGGGAACAGTCAGTTCTGACGTTCTATAAACTCGTCATCTCCGTCCTCGTCCTCGTTCCCACTCCACAAGACGCTTCTGCATACCCCTTGCCCATGGAACTATTTTACTCTACCGTGCGCTCCAGGACACTCTTCTACATCCTCCAGCTCCTCATGGAGTGCATCGCTATCTCAGCCTTCGCTTTCTTCGATTTAAGGAGGATATATGGGCTTGGTGGTCACTATGGTCTAGAGTTCAAGAGACCAGAGAAGAGGAATCCTGCAACAGATCAAAGCAGTGGCAATGTGACCCAAATGCAAGTACAGGTAAGAAGCGTTTAATGGAGCTCAGTGACTTGATTTCAAACAATATCATTGCATTCCTTCGCACAAACCGCACCGTTGCGCGTCACCAGTCAGGCAAACACCCGGCTTCATCTGAGAACAATTGGAGCTTTCTGCGTAGACTCCCACCCACCCTTACAACCGCTCTAATGAGTACAAGAGATCACAGTCTAAAACACAACCGCTGTCCAGAAGCGTTCCACTATCCGTTTGTTCAACGTTGTTCTTTACTCAGGCTGATGACGTCGTTGCTGACGTCGTCGACGTTTCAGGGCAAAGAGTATTGGCACAAAAGCAACGAATATCCCTATACTGCAAAGGTAACAAGAAACAGAAGCAATGTCAGACATTCAGGAGGGTGATAGGGTGGAGTATGCTCCATACCATCAAGCAAGTCAGTTTGCTTCGCCCAAACAGTGTTTTCCAAGCGGACACTAACTGGAAATGTAGAGGATCCAAAGAGCGCAAAGAGTAAATCGACGGGAGAGGTAGTTAGCGTAATTCCTTTTAATACTCTCTAAAATCTGGGGTAAATTAATCGAAAGGTAAACGAGAAACCGAAAAAAGATGATCCCGATGTTTGTCTTCCTTTATCAAGATGTTAATCAGATATCTGACACAAGAACAGCATAAGACGTATACGATTAAGAACGATAACACGGGGAAAGATACAACTTATGGAGTACGCACTTCTCTCACTTTATCACATTGCGCTGGGTTCATCAAGCACAAAGGAACGAAGCATCACGGCCAAACTGGATGATTAGTTGATTGGTTCTTGTCCTTGCTCATTCTGTCAGGACAGAGAATATGTTGTCAATAGTTTTAAATGTGAATATGTGTGAATAGCACTTGAGCAGAAGGAAATGATTCCAATGGTTTGCGTCGCTGCAGTGTGGAGTTGCAGCCTCACGGTATTCTTGAGGTCTAACGTCTCGAATGAATATTTTTTTAAAGCGCCTTTCACCAAGGAAACTACGGCACATCTTTACAAGCTGGTTGACCTTTGAAGGTCCCTTCGTTCATCAAAAACGGACAAGGATGGCCATGAACTGCAACTTGAGTGGTGAATCATGTTTGCATTTCAGATGCCTCCGCCCAGACCGAAAAGAGCGAACAGTTGTACATTTTACAAGGATTAAATTGGCTCGTGAAGTTGCAAGCATGAATATTAACTAGGGGTAGGTTCGACCATGGTTAATTTCGAGTCGTTTTCGAGATGAAAAAATGGATAGGTATATGGATAAAATGCGAGGGGAGACGACGAGGTGGTGATAATGCGAGTAAAGAAAAACGACCATCAAAAATCGAAGTGAAGGGACTCAACTACCTCCGTCCCCATCCGTCCGTCAGATCTGAATCCACTCAAGTCAACTCTTTAAAACATTCCTCCTCCCATACCTCCCATTCCGCCCATTCCTCCAGGCATGGCGGGAGCACTCTTCTCCTCCGGAGCGTCGACGACACAGCATTCCGAAGTGGCGAGGAGAGAGGCGACACCGGAAGCGTCAACGAGGGCAGTCTTGACGACAAGGAGGGGATCCAGGATACCACGCTCGATCATGTTGACGTATTCACCCTTTGCGGCATCGTAACCCATCTCGAATTTGTCACCGTATTGGGAAAGCAGGTTTCCGACAATGACGGATCCCTCTTCACCGGCATTCTCGACGATGGTGCGGGCGGGTTTGGTGAGGGCCGACTTGATGATGGAAACACCAAGGGACTGATCGAAGTTGGCAGTCTTGATATCTTTCAGGATTTGGGAAGCCCTGGCGACCAAACATTAGTGACGGGATGAAGGGGAGAACGGAAAAACATGCTTGAGAAGGGCAACTCCACCCCCGGGTACGATACCATCTTCGACGGCAGCACGGGTAGCGTTAAGCGCGTCGTCGTATCGGTCCTTCTTCTCACCGACTTCAACTTCGCTGGCACCTCCGACCTTGATGACGGCAACACCACCAGAGAGCTTAGCAAGACGCTCCTGGAGCTTACCCTTGTCGTAATCGCTGGTAGTGGGGTCGTTCATGAGGGCACGGATCTGTTCGCATCGCTCCTGGATCATTGACTTAGTGCCGGTACCCTGAAGGAGGACAGTGTCGTCCTTGGTGATGGTGAGGGATCCGCATGAGCCGAGAAGGTCAGGTGTGGCACGGTCAAGCTTGATGTCGAGCTCGTCAGTGAAGACAGTTCCTCCGGTAAGAATGGCGAGATCTCCAAGGATGGATTTTCGGTTGTCTCCGAAACCTGGAGCCTTGACGGCAGCGACTTGGAGTTGACCACGGAGCTTGTTGAGAATACAAGCAGCAAGAGCTTCTCCGTCAACATCTTCAGCAATGATGACCAAGGGCCGTCGTTGTTGAGCGGACATCTCAAGGGAAGGAAGGATATCCTGAATAGCGGAGATCTTCTTCTCAGAGAGCAGGATGAGAGGTTTCTCGAATTCGACTTTTTGGGTCTTGACGTCGGTAACGAAGTAGGGAGAAATGTAACCACGGTCGAAACGCATTCCCTCCGTGATCTCAATCTCGTCTTCGATAGTCCTGCCTTCCTTAACGGTGATGACTCCCTCTTTCCCAACCTTCTCCATGGCTTGAGCAATCAGGCTGCCGACGTGGACGTCGCCATTAGCGCTGATGGTAGCGACCTGAAGTTCGCCTTTTAACTTTTGGATTTGTATGACTGGAGAAGCCTCACCTGAGCAATTTCATCAGAAGTAGTGATTACCCGCTTGTTGCTATCAAGGAACTTGAGAACAGCGTCAACGGCAGCCTGCGAACCCCGACGAAGGTCCATGGGATTGCAGCCAGCGGCAACATTCTTGACACCTTCCGAGTAGATAGCGCGAGCAAGGACGGTAGCGGTCGTAGTACCGTCGCCAGCAATCTCGTTCGTCTTGCTCGCCACATCCTGCACCAACCTTGAAAAGCAAAATGATACGTCAGCAACGTTCCTTACTGTGGGTGCAAGATGAGTAGAAAAATCTCCCACTGCTCCGTTTCGCTCTTGCTTGGAGCACAGAACAAGATTGAAAAATACAGTGGTGCCACTTTCGTGACTTTCATTAGGAATAGTGCAAGGGACAACGCCGGGTGGACGCGTCATGCAATTTTCCCCTACTTTCGCCACGACACCCTTAAATGTACGGTAATACTCACTTTGCACCAAGGTTCTCAAACTTGTCCTGAAGAGTGATGCTCTTGGCAACAGTTACACCATCCCTGGTTGCCGCTGTCAGTTTGCTATCCAAGAAAAATGAAAAGTGACGAACTTGGTAATTTTGGGTCCACCGAAGGGCTGTTCGATGATAACATTCCTTCCTTTTGGCCCAAGGGTCACAGAGACAGCTTTGGCGAGGATGTCGACACCGGCCAACATGGAAGCTCTTGCCTCTGACGAGAACTTGAGCATTTTGTGGGCATGCCGCCGTTGCTGGCGGAGCGCAAGGGAAGGGAGTTGGGGGGTAGCGCGGGCGACTGAGCGGAGCATGTTGACGGTTGAAGTGGTGGATGGAAACTGAAAATAAAAAGTGAGCAGGCTGAAGAAATGTTGTCGTCGTGGAAGTATTCGAGAAATTCGAAAATTTTTGGTAAGGTTTGCCAGTCGAGCCTTCTCGATTCACAGAACTTTTCGCACGTGTCCACTCCTCCACTCGTTCTCAGCTGAGAGAAATATGGTCGCAACAACTCTTCCCTACTCACATTCTCTCCCGTTACATGCTTAGATATTGTAGTCGCGCCCGAAATCGAAGAATCTATTCTCCTGCTGTAAAACAACGGTTTATCGTGTAAAAAGTTTGTAAAAGGATGAGTCGCTAGATTGGTCTGTCTTTCCTTTTGACAGTGATTACGAGAACGATTTCTTTCATTTTCCGTGCATATATTGTCTCTGTGTTGGCGTTGTATGCAGCAACTTGAGGTTCTTATTCAGGTGCCTGTGTTAAATGCATCAAACCCAACTACATTGTGACCTTTATGAAGCAAAGTCAGATCTAGTCAGAGCTGACCCAAGGTCTACTATCAACCGAGAAAATAGTGATTTCACTTTATCGACCACATTACTTTTTAAATTTTTGTCCAAAGAGTTGTACGTTATGGCACCACATGTCTATTGGTCTGGGATTGTCCGTTTGCAACCAAACCAGGAATCAAAATCATATCCTGCACAATGCATCCTACACTACGATACACAATGGTCCAAGTTTGTTCTCAAATTGTTGGTCTCAGAGTGTCAGTGTTGCTTGGAAATTCCGTCATTTCTGCATCCAAACGTTGGGGTTGAGAACGTTCTCGTTTATGGTGGATAATATAAAGGGAATCAATATTTCTATTACGTCAATCATATGCCAATATACATACATGTAACGATAAGAACGGTGCACTTTGAAGTTCGAAAGGGAGCTTTCCCAAGTATTTCTACAACATAGAGATGGTACAAAGAAAATAGAAGTGCAACTAAGCGTAGCATAACATCTACGCCAGAATTTCAGAGCAGAATTATCAGGAAGAGCAAAACTAAGCTTCCAAAGGAACCTATTTCAAACCTGAGCTACCATGATGATGAACTCTCGCTCCAGGAATGCATCGTCTCCGATCAAGGGAGATTTTATAACCACCCTTACAGCTCACTGTCACATCGTTACTTCTCCTCATCGAAAAATCGAGAGATAGAGTGGAACGTACAAATCTCGCATGTTCCTTCATCACATCCGACACCAAGCGCATGAGGGAGGGTCGAGCAATCCTGTCCACCTCCGCGTTTCAAAGCCGAACAACCGCCGCAATTGAAAAGATCATTAATGGGGTCCACACACTCGTATCCGTCTGCACTCGTCGTTCTCCCTCTCGAAGAAGCAGCCGCCGAACTCCGCTGTTTGCCGTGTTGCACGCTGAGTGTGGAACTTGAAGGGGAGTGTGGAAGGGGGCAAGCGATCTCGTGCTCGGAGGGACAGAGTGTGTTGATTGGCTTCGCCTTCTTGGTTGAGTGGTGGTGAGTGAGACGTGGGTGGTGATACGGCTCGCAGGCTGTTGAACCGTTGTCGTCAAGGTCACGGACGAGGATGTGGAGAGAAAGACAAACCTCCATTGCGAGGGATGAATCCCGGGTCGCAGCGTAGCCTGTTATCGAAATCCTGAGCTCGCGAGAGGTTGATGAGCAGGATGAGCAAGAAAGTGATAACTCGTAGCATGTTGACTTTCCTGTTTCGAAAAAAGACAGTGATGGAATAGGAGAGGTGAAGGTTTCTTCGTTATGAAGCCTTCAACAGCTTGCTTGTTGGTGCAGGGCACAACAATGGATCGGTTTCTCGGGATCCATTTCCAGGCGCGTTGTTGACTGCAAATGTCTCACTCGTCAAAAACAAAAACAGAGTTTGGTATCGGAGCTGGGTCAAGGTGATGGCGCATTCACCTCACAATTCTTCGGAACAGTAAACCTAAAACTAACATTTCGAGATGGACTTGGTACAACAAGCCTGACCACATTCAAACAGAATCATGGAATTATAACAATTTCCAGAACATCCAGAACAAGCAAGCAAACAGAGTTAACGGCCAACGGACAGGAACGCCGGCATTCGGGTGGAAGCGGAGGAACTCGGAAATGAACTGAATCAGCGTGAAATCGCTGCCGTGGATTCCCGCTGCGGCACCCCGGCTTTTACCCCGCTGTGTTTCTCAAAACGACGAAGCTTTGCATCACTCTTCCCGACTCAGCTCAAGTGACATTCATGATACATCTATTCACACTCCTTGACTGCAGCTCTTCACGGGAACCCTACTTCGAACGAAGCCAGCGAGTCCAGCGGTAGCCATGCTCAAAAAGCAACTCGCCAAAGGTGCCAGAACATTCACGGGAACCCATTCCGTCCCTATCCCAACGGACGAAGCTTACAGATTGCGATATCGTACGGTTCCTATTGACCACCTCAAGCAGGAGGATGTGGAGATCGAAAGATTGCTCAAAAAGGCACTGAAACATCCAGCGTCGAGAGTGGTGAGCGATCAGCAGATTCAGCACATTATCAGGGAAGCATTGAAGAAGGGACATGAGGAGGAGTCTCTCAAACGAAGACTCGCTCGAGAAGGACGTCTGAAGCTGGAGTCGCTGTGGGACCCCGAGTCCACAGATCTCGCGTGGTTGTTGAAGTACAACCCTCCTCGTCCTTCCTCTCCACGACCCACGGCTCTCCTTTTCCCTGGTTCCGGTTCTCAGTATCCGAAAATGGGGTTCACCTTCTACTCGAAATTTGACACGTTTCGAAAGACGTGGGAGGAGGCTACAAAGGTTCTGGCAGGATGGGACGAGTGGATGAAGAGTTTGGGGTTGGAGCATATGGCAAAAAGGCTGGAGAACATCGAACGTACTTCAGAGGACAATGACGAGGAACGCTGGGAATGTCTGAGAGATGTTGTAGAAAACGCTCCTCAGCATATCCTCATGCGAAGTTCAAATTGCCAACCTGCCATTTTGATAACGAGTATCGGAATCCTGCGAGTTCTCGAGAAAGATTACAACACGGATCTGAGTGCTAGCGCGGACTGGTTCTTGGGTCATTCGAGTGGTGAATATTCAGCGGCCGTGGCGAGCGGAGCAATCTCTTTCGAGGACGGAGTGCGACTGACTGTTCGTTTCTTTCCATGTCCTGTCATGTTTTCTGACGATGCCTACGAAACAGCGTCTTCATGGCCTTTTGACTCACGAGACCCTTTTGAATTCTAAGCTCGTCCCCTTCACCGACTTCGACGCTCCGGATTCTCTACGTGGACAAATGGCAGCAATGCTGATCAAGCAAGGGCACACGCACGACGAAGTGAATGAAGTCTGCGCATTCGTACGCTCGCAAGGAGAACTCGTCGAAGTCGCCTCCTACAACTCTTCTGCACAAGTCGTCCTTTCCGGAGCACGATCCGGCATACTCCTCGCCGCTCAAGAACTCGAGAACCGTGGCATCGGTGCTCGAGCTGCCGATCTCCCCGTTTCCGCTCCATTCCATTGCAGTTTCATGGAACCTGCACAGGAAGAGTTGAAGAAGGTTCTTGTGCGCATGGAGATCAAGCGTCCCCGGAAACCCATCATCAGTGGCTTACACCCTGCACCTCTTTTCGAACCCTCCCAACTCATCGAGCACCTCACCAACCAGATTTCGAAACCGGTTCAGTGGACGTCGGCTCTCAATTATTTGAGGAAGGAAGGATGCGAACGTATGGTTTACATCGGTCCTGGGAAAGCTTTGAGCAATATGGCGCGGAAGGAGATCCAACGTGGAATTTGGGAGGCTAATAAAGAGGGAGAAGCTACAGAGATAGCTTCTTTGGCCACCGAACACGATTTGGAGAGGGTTCGAGTGATGATGCTGAGAGAGACGGAGGATGATGTCGAAGAAAGAGAGGTAAAGGGACGGGAAGTCATGGCCTGATTCATTATTTTCTGTGCATGTTTCTGTCGACGGTTTCTGGTCTTGCAGGTCTTTTCGAGTTTCTTATTCACGGTTACTACGTATCAGATCCACCTATTAAGTTCTAGCTTCTGAGCCAGAATCCTTGATCGTTATGTTGTGAACAACGAACCCTCATATGTACAATATCTTGTGACAAGCAATGGTGAATTATTGATTTACCCAAGACTATTCTCTCACAAGCCGAATTTCGAATTTCTTTTGTTGCAGCCCTACCAAGCTTAGGATAAAGGTATTGCGTGTTCTTGAAGATTGAATAAATAAACGGGAGAAACGATTCTGAAGTGAGATGTTTATTTAACTTGATTAGGAGGGTTTGACCCTAATCGTTTCAGTCGCGGTTGAAAGGATGCTGGACCTGTCGGAGACAGCATGAGAATTAGAAAATGCACCAAGTCACATGAGAGAACACAAGGGTCAAAACTCTTGATCCCCTTGTTTCTGCACTGCACAGCCTTCATACAAAACGCAAGTGTTTCACAAGGCTTGACATATTTGACCAAGTGTTCCACTCGACCGTCCAAGTCAAATAAAGGGGATGGAGCACAGTGTAATTTTGCGCCATCATTCACATTAATACTCGCACCGTTTCGCAAAGAGCAAACCAACGTAACCTTCTATTGCAGAATTTATCCGCATCGTTTATCATGTCGGCCAACAACTATTATTACGTCCCCATTCCTCGAAATAATGATGGGCGACTCCCCGCAAACCCTCGCTCCTGGAAGGATGCGGCAAGGAGCAGAAATCCATCCTTCTCCTCTCAGGCCACCTCTGCCTCTCAATATTCACAGTCATCAGCTACGTATTCTGGTCAACACGAACACGCGGCTCCCTCAGCAAGATCAGCTCGTCTAAAGACTCGATCATCTGGCGGGTCTTTAAATCGCCAATCTCACTCCACTGCTCCTCGACAAAGCAGACAGCCGGAATCTAGAAACCAGCGTTTCGCTCCTGAAATTCTGGAAGACGACTTTGGTGGGTATGAATTCGATGACGAAATCTTTCTCCCTCCCATCCCTCCGCTCCGGGTTACATCCAATTCTTCAGGCCGAAAGACACCAAGTGCAGCTGTCTACCCTCGCCCTCGCTTACACCGAAACCCACTACCTGTTCCACGTCATTTGTTGGCTCCGCAAGGCAGGGGTAGGGATTCTGTCTCGCGCCATGGACCTCTGCTGTATCCCCCAACCCTAACACCTCCCACCGCTCATCAACCGAGGGAGAGTGCCGGTCTACATTCTGACGCTCACATTACTAGAAAGAGAACTCGAATGCCTCCTCCGACTCCTCACAGCCATTCATCACAGAAGAGCTTTAAATTATCTGCAAATCTTGGTCCGCATACACTCCCTCCAGTTCCAAGTCGTACCACTCTGCAAACTCCACACACCACTCCTCGAGCTCCGGGCTCTACCCCTCCCAAGCCTACCAATACTTCCCTCCGCTCCACTCAAAACAAAGACACGTACGACGTAAATCTAAAGCCTCCTCATGGGGACGGCAATGACAAGAGGGGATATGGGCTCCCGTCACATCCCGCCCCATCCATGCGCCGAATCCCCTCTCACGACGAGATCCAACGTCCCTTCATCCCTCCTCCAGGGTTGAAAGGATATGCTTCCATTGCCCCAGTTTCGGATCAAAGGTCCCCCGAGTACGCACTATGGGAATTTTATAGGCGGACAGAGCAGCCGGTGGAATTGGCAGAGTTGCAGAAGAAGATGAGGCTGAAGGATAGAGATAGGTGGCATTCATCTCCGCAGGAGCTGAAGGAGGTGCGTTCCTTCTAGTTCATCGAATTCTATTAATATTTGTTTTTCCACAGGACATTTTCCTCAAGTACCCTTCCATGTGGTCTGAAGAAGACCAACAGAGGATAATGAGGGAGCTGGGAGATGTGTGTTTTCTCCAATGTCCCATCTCACAAAAAGAGCTAATTCCCCCTTCTTCTTGTGCGATAGTACTACGGCAAGGCCAGTCGTGGTCCTAGGACAGAACAGGACAACTTGAGGCTTCAAGAGTTGTATGCAAAGCAACGAGAGGAAGCTCGAGCGATGGATATGGAGAGGAACGTGCAGGAGAACCAAATCTATGTGCATATTCGACGTCCATTCCCATCTGCTGAAACTTGGGCTGACCTGTCTGACAAATAGATACGTCATTACGAAAAGGGCATCAAGGAGGACGAAGCCCGTCTGGCGTATATTCAGGCTGAGAAGCAACGCATCGACAATCTTCTTCCTCCTCGATCCTCCTTGGAGACTTCCATACAGAATACCCTCAAGAAGGTCCCATCTTGTAGGACAATCAAGAAGGTACCTTCTCTAATTAGGATATTCGCATAAGATTAAATTTCGCAATGGCATTTGTTTGCAAGAAGTCTTTCATGATTCCATCATTTTCGATACTTTGTACATTGAGTTTCTCGTCTTCGTATCGTTTGTAGATTGGTTTTCTTTATATGATTTATGCTCTATGTCATGCCTACTTCTCTCTTCTATGCAATATGACACATGCACACAAGATAATCCAAAACGCTCCCTGTCATCCCTAATCCAAAACGCTCCCTGTCATCCCTCATCCCATTCTCATTCGCCAAAGAAAGCACGAACTAGATAACAAGCTCTGTACCCATCCTTGCTCTACTACACTAGACTCCCTGTTTGCTGTATGTCCTAGATTTCTTTCCAATCCCAATCTCTCACAAGATCTCACCATCCCATCGTCCATTGCTCGCTAGTATTGGCATCTGCGGCGGCACCGACAAAATCCTGGACATTTCCGCCGGCCTGGATCAATCGAAGATCATCTTGACTTTGACCATTTCCTTCACAATTCAGTAGAATCTTTTGCAACTATCCCTCTCAGCCCACACTACCAACATCAGCAGAATGTCTTCTCTCACTCCCGAAGAACGCTTCAACCTCATTACCCGCTCGCTCGACGAAGTTCTGGATGGCGAACGGCTCAAGGCTTTGCTTGCTGAAGAAGGGCGAGAGATTAGCTTGTACTGGGGTGCGTCATTCCTCTAGTTCTAACAGGTAGCAGATAAACATGCAGATGGGATGGTATAGGCACAGCAACAACTGGTCGACCGCATCTTGCCTACTTCGTGCCTCTCGCGAAGCTTGCCGACTTTCTAGCAGCTGGTGTACGAGTGAAAATCCTCCTAGCGGACGTCCATGCGTTCCTCGATAACCTCAAGGCGCCATTCGAGCTTGTTGAGCTGAAAGGGAATCAAGGAGGACGAAGCCCGTCTGGCGTATATTCAGGCTGAGAAGCAACGCATCGACAATCTTCTTCCTCCTAGATCCTCCTTGGAGACTTCCATACAGAAGACCCTCAAGAAGGTCCCATCGATAGATAGGACAATCAAGAAAGTCCCTTCTCTAATTAGGATATTCGCATAGGATTAATTTCACAATTGCAGTTGGCAAGAAATCTGTCATAATTCTATCAGCTTCGCCACTTTGTAAATTCTATTTCTAGCCTTCGTATGGTTTGTAGAATGTTTTCTTTATATGCCTCATGCTTCTATGTCATGCCTACTTCTCTCTTCTATGCAATATGATATATGTACACATGATAATCCAAAAGAGTTCCCTATCATTCCTCATTCGCCAAAGAAAGCACGAACTAGACAACAAGCTCTGTGCCCATCCTTGCTCAACTACACTAGACTCCCTGTTTGCTGTATGTCCTAGATTTCTTTCTAATCCAATCTAACACAAGATCTCACCATCTCATTGTCCGTCGCTCACTATTGTCATCTGCGACGGCACCGACAAAATCCTGGACATTTCCGCCGCCCTGGATCAATCGAAGATCATCTTGACTTTGACCATTTCCTTCACTTTCAGTAGAAATCTTTTGCAACTATCCCGCTCAGCCCACACTACCAACATCAGCAGAATGTCTTCTCTTACTCCCGAAGAACGCTTCAACCTCATTACGCGCTCGCTGGACGAAGTTCTGGATGGCGAACGGCTCAAGGCTTTGCTTGCTGAAGAAGGACGAGAGATTAGCTTGTACTGGGGTTTGTCATTGCTCTTATTCCTATAGTTAGTAGGTAAACAAGTCGATGGGATGAAATAGGCACAGCAACAACTGGTCGACCGCATCTTGCTTACTTTGTCCCTCTCGCAAAGCTTGCCGACTTTCTAGCAACTGGTGTACGAGTGAAAATCCTCCTAGCGGACGTCCATGCGTTCCTCGATAACCTCAAGGCGCCATTCGAGCTTGTTGAGCTGAGATTAGACTACTATGAACGGATTATACGTGCTGTGCTTGCAGTTATGGGTGTACCCGTTGACAGGTTGGAATTTGTGAAGGGGTCGAGCTACCAATACTCTGAAGCTTACTCAAGAGATAAATTCCGGTACGTCATCTATCTGAAGAAAGGGTAGTGGAATAATGCGTGATGGCCAAAGGATGTGCGCGATCACCACTTCACACGATGCCTTGAGGGCTGGAGCAGAGGTCGTCAAGCAGGTTCAGAGCCCACTTCTCAGTGGATTATTGTACCCTCTACTACAAGCGTTAGATGAAGAGTATCTAAAAGTTGATATTCAGTTTGGTGGTGTGGATCAGGTACGTTATTGATCAATTTAGTTTGTCGCTCTCCTTTGTTGTCAGGGAAGACATGCAAAAGTGCAGGTCATAATCACATCTGTCTGATCAAGAGAAATGCGCACTATATGCATGATATATCGTAGATCAGAGCACAGAGTTGGCACTTTCTCAACGCCTGCAATCGAAGGAAACAGATCCTGCCTTTTTGCAACATGATTATTGACAATACGACACGAATTGTAATCTGATCATCTTCTTCCAGCGTAAAATCTTTACTTTCGCCATGGACGCTCTCCCCAAAATCGGTTATCAGCGCCGCATACACCTGATGAACGCGATGGTTCCTTCCATGACGGCCGGTGGCAAGATGTCATCCTCCGATCCAAATTCCAAGATCGACTTCCTAGATTCCCCAGCGGCAGTGAAGAAGAAGATCAAGAGTGCCTACGCCGCACCTGGCGAAGTGGAGGGCAACGGTGTCCTCGCTTTCTGCAAAGCAGTCATCTTCCCCATCGGCGAGCTTAAGGTACACGGCATCAAGGGCGTGATGGAGAAGAAGGGAACGTGGGAAGCTGTCGCTGACGGTGCGCCGGAAGGGACGATTTTCTCTATCCGTAGAGAGGAGAAGTACGGAGGGAATGTTCATTACTCGAAATATGAAGATCTGGAGGCCGACTATGCCTCTCAAAAAGTTTTCCCTGCCGATCTCAAGGCTGGAGTTCTAGATGTTATCCTCGCTCTTATAAAACCGATACAGGAAGCATTTGAAGCTGACGAGGCGTGGAAGAAGGTGGAGAGGGCGGCGTATGGAGGAGGAGAGGAGGAGAAGCAAGTGAAGAAGAAGGAGAAGAAGTACGCGCCAAAGCCGGAGTGGGTGTTGGAGAAGGAGAAGAAGGAGAAAGAGGAGCAGTTGAAGAAGGAGACGGAACAGAAGGGGGACGGTCAGGTGCCTCAACCCCCAGAGTCTTAAACGTTTTCTTCCTATTTCGGTCGTGGAGGTGGTGTGATGGGATGGGTGAGAAGAATGAGTGTTGTACACTTTAATAAAAGTTCCATATTACAGGGAATAGAATATCCATCAACCATGTGTATGTATAACTTGAACGAGTCTAGAACGAGAAACACTTCTCAAAGCAAGAACAAATCAAGAAGCTAGCCATGCTCAGCCCTTGGGCTGACAACTCTAAGCCTACCGATGCTGTGTTGGATCTACCTTGACATAGTCTGCCTGTATATCACCCTCCTTCTTCACACTCTCATACACACCACCAAGTATACCCAACGCAACAGCTTTCATTGTCCTCTTCTCCTGATCTCCAGTAGCAAGAATGCGATCGCACACCTCCCTCACCACGCTCTCCACTTCAAGTTTGGCTCCTTTGAAAAGCGCCTGCATCCCCTTCGTTGCCGCCTTCTCCTCCAGTTCTCTCTTCTTCTCCTCAGTCAAGTTTCCCTCTTTCTCTGCTTTCTCGAGCTCCGTGAATATGTCTTTCAGCTCGTAAGCTGATCGTAAGGTGGAGACCGTCTCGCTGAAGACATGTGCTGTTGATTTGGCCGAATGGAACCAGCCGGCTGCGAATCCGAAGACTGGACCGGCAGATGCGAGATAGTGCCTTCGTCGACGCACATCTTATCAGCACATGGCGGAGAAGGAGGGGTGATCAGAGAGTAGTGAGGAGGAAGCGTACCGCGATTTACTGCTATAAACAAAGCCGACAGTCTGCAAAAGCTCCACTCCATAACTCTCCGTCTTCAACTCCTCCGTCTCAATCGTCCAAATAGCTCTCACACTCTTCGCCACATCCGGATCCTCAACCTCAACGTAATCGGCTTGCTCAGTATAAAGCTCCAACTTCCTCTCCAACTTCTCCGCCAGTTTATCCACTCTCTCCTTCCGAATCTTTGCGCGTTCAGCAGCGACAGCATCTTCCTTCTCCTTCTTCCGCCGCTTCTTTTCCTCAAGTTTCGCTTTCGCGACGTTGAGATCTTCGGTCGTCTTCGCATCTGAGATAGCTTTGGATACGTCAAAGTCGGGGTCCTCGTCCTCGTCTTGCATCACGGTTTTCATGTCTTGCCCAAGGGAAATCGTGCCGATTATATCTGCGAAACGCTCGCCACCGAAAAGCCTCACCAATGTCAATCAGCAACGGTAAAGCGTGAAAGAAACAGAAGGAAACACACTGTGAAAATAGCGCTTCGGGGTCCACCATACCTTCCTCCAGCTCAGCCCCTTTCGGCCCAAACTCATTATACTTCTTCCTTAACGTCGGATCTGAAAGCGTTTGGTATGCGATGGCAAGCTGGATAATTCAATGAGGGACTCCTGTGAGGATGAAGGGAAAGGGGATAAGAAAAACACACCGTCTTGAATTTCTCATCTGCCCCTGGGTCGCCTAGATTCTTGTCAGGGTGGAGTTTGATCGCCTGCGCAGAGTGAGAATGTCAATTGAGACGGCTTGGCGATAGACGCAACCTACCAGCCGCCGATAAGCAGACTTGATCTCGTCCTGAGTAGCTTGTGGAGAGACGTTCAATATCTCGCTATGCAAAGAATAGATTTAGCTTTACTCTATGCCAAAGGAGGCATCAAAGGCATACTAATATGTTGTGTCTAATGGCTTTTCCGCTACGGCCCACGGTATCATTCTTCAACCTTCAGGTTGAAGAAATAGAGAACGTACAAGTGCCAATTCTCCCCTTCTTCTTCTCTCCGCCCAGTCCTCCATTTGAGCTCGCTGTCTTCTTCTTCTCTCCGAATGGAACACCTTCAAATATCTTTTCGCACTTCACATTCCCACACTTGATCCTATATTCTGCTCCCTCTCCCAACGTAAGGGGTTTCTGATACTCCAACTCAGTCCTACAGTGGGGACATGACACTGAAACGGGGTTGGCTAGTCGGATTCGTGACTGATATAAAGGAGAATGTTTCTTGGACATTTCCTCTTGCTCGAAGCTGGACGAACTTGGAAAAGAGGACACTGGGAATCGTGAGAATGGTCGATTGTGGCTGTGGTGGGGAAGAGAGCGAGAAAGGGTGCGATGGAGTGGTCGTATTCGTGGGCGGATCATCGTGGTAGAAGTTCACCTGAAAAACGACCACGACACCAACTCTACACCTTCCTAATCAGCATGTTGGGCACAATACTCCTAGCTGCCTCAGCCTTCCTCGCTCAGAACGCGGTAGTGGACGCTTCTGCCCTTACGACGACCATTCCGGCCCACGAAAGAACTTGCTTTTATGCCTGGGTTGACAAGCCAGGGGAGAAGGTGGGATTCCCTCCTCGCTGTTTATGTCGTTTCAATGCTCATGCAACGCAATCTGTAGGTCGGCTTCTACTTCGCTGTCCAGTCTGGCGGCTCCTTCGACATCGACTACGTCGTCACCGATCCAAACGACACCATCGTGCTGGAAGGCATAAAGGAGAGGCAGGGAGATTATATCTTCACTGGGCATTCGGTTGGGGAGTACTCCTTCTGCTTTTCAAACGACATGTCCTCCTTCTCCGAGAAACTCGTCGACTTCGACATCATGGTCGAATCCGAACCACGGCCTGAGGCACCAGCCAAGCCGTCCAGTTTAATCGATCACACCAGCAGTCTGGAAGAGAGCATTTATAAATTGAGCGGTAGTCTCAGTAGTATCCAGAGGACGCAAAAGTATTTCAGGTCCGTCTTGCCTCTTTCTTTCACATTGGGTTGGATGAGAAGTTGACGATACTTTGCGTTGTGTTTCCCTTGTCATGCCTACTGCGTATTAATTAGGACTCGAGAAAACCGAAACGTATCCACAGTGTCAAGCACGCGCAATCGAATATTCTGGTTCTCCGTCTCAGAAATCGCAATGATGGTCGCCATGTCCTCCTTCCAAGTCTGGGTCGTAAGGAAGTTCTTTAATGCCGTGCGTCTTTCCCTCCCTTCCCTCCCTTCATCCATGTACGAGCAGCATGTTCATATGTATGTGGTCGATAGCCGTCAAAACGGCCAAGGGTTTGATGTGCCTATTCGTTTCGAGATTGTGCATGGATACGGACTGGTTCCTAATGCATCTATTTGCTTCCATTTCATTCCTTCGCATCCTCGATGTCGCACAAAATTCGATAACAATTGGGTCATTAAAGGCCAGGGTTACTTTGCAGTCTACAGGGAATGCTTGATTATTCGAGATGGGAAACATGAAGCGGAGCTAGGAAATTGGCTGCGAAACAATATTGAAGATTGGAAATGAGATGCTAACGGCTGCAAATGAAGATGCTATCTAATCAATGAGACCATGGTTTTGAAGATATGGAAAGGAGACAAGACTCAAACACAAATACAACATTCTATCTATCAGAGTCGTTTAGTTGGTCATTAGAATTTGGTATTTTGGGTTGCCGCCATTCGCATGTTATCGAAAAGTCTACATTCTCTTTGGAGCATGCCAAGTCTTTGCAGACAGTGAAAAGGGACTGCGAGACTTGAACGTGGATTTGGAGTTGGAGTTTGGAGCCAAAGTACCAAGAGATGGAGTTTTGGATTGTAGTTGAGGCTGAGGCTGGAGTGTGGTGGTGTGGAGTGCATTGGATGAAAGAGGGTTGAGGGCGTTACTTAACAGGACCGGTCGTGTCTGGCAAACGCGAAGAATGAGCGACAGCACTATAGACTTTGTCACAACTTACATGGAGGGATGACCGTCTTCCTCTGGCTGGAATTGTTCGAACTTGTGTGGGTTGAGATTCAAAGGCGTCTTGTTCATGCTGTGCCTGCTCAGCTACTGGATCACCTGGATTGTCTCGTGGCAATGGGGAAAAAGACACACTGTGAAAATAGCGCTTCGGGGTCCACCATACCTTCCTCCAGCTCAGCCCCTTTCGGCCCAAACTCATTGTACTTCTTCCTTAACGTCGGATCTGAAAGCGTTTGGTATGCGATGGCAAGCTGGATAATTCGATGAGGGACTCCTGTGAGGATGAAGGGAAAGGGGATAAGAAAAACACACCGTCTTGAATTTCTCATCTGCCCCTGGGTCGCCTAGATTCTTGTCAGGGTGGAGTTTGATCGCCTGCACAGAGTGAGGATGTCACATTGAGACGGCTTGGCGATAGACGCAACCTACCAGCCGCCGATAAGCA
Source organism: Atractiella rhizophila (assembly GCA_021432655.1). Taxonomy (NCBI): domain Eukaryota; kingdom Fungi; phylum Basidiomycota; class Atractiellomycetes; order Atractiellales; family Hoehnelomycetaceae; genus Atractiella; species Atractiella rhizophila. Next base: position 42,110 of record MU271424.1, read on the forward strand.
GACTTGATCTCGTCCTGAGTAGCTTGTGGAGAGACGTTCAATATCTCGCTATGCAAAGAATAGATTTAGCTTTACTCTATGCCAAAGGAGGCATCAAAGGCATACTAATATGTTGTGTCTAATGGCTTTTCCGCTACGGCCCACGGTATCATTCTTCAACCTTCAGGTTGAAGAAATAGAGAACGTACAAGTGCCAATTCTCCCCTTCTTCTTCTCTCCGCCCAGTCCTCCATTTGAGCTCGCTGTCTTCTTCTTCTCTCCGAATGGAACACCTTCAAATATCTTTTCGCACTTCACATTCCCACACTTGATCCTATATTCTGCTCCCTCTCCCAACGTAAGGGGTTTCTGATACTCCAACTCAGTCCTACAGTGGGGACATGACACTGAAACGGGGTTGGCTAGTCGGATTCGTGACTGATATAAAGGAGAATGTTTCTTGGACATTTCCTCTTGCTCGAAGCTGGACGAACTTGGAAAAGAGGACACTGGGAATCGTGAGAATGGTCGATTGTGGCTGTGGTGGGGAAGAGAGCGAGAAAGGGTGCGATGGAGTGGTCGTATTCGTGGGCGGATCATCGTGGTAGAAGTTCACCTGAAAAACGACCACGACACCAACTCTACACCTTCCTAATCAGCATGTTGGGCACAATACTCCTAGCTGCCTCAGCCTTCCTCGCTCAGAACGCGGTAGTGGACGCTTCTGCCCTTACGACGACCATTCCGGCCCACGAAAGAACTTGCTTTTATGCCTGGGTTGACAAGCCAGGGGAGAAGGTGGGATTCCCTCCTCGCTGTTTATGTCGTTTCAATGCTCATGCAACGCAATCTGTAGGTCGGCTTCTACTTCGCTGTCCAGTCTGGCGGCTCCTTCGACATCGACTACGTCGTCACAGATCCAAACGACACCATCGTGCTGGAAGGCATAAAGGAGAGGCAGGGAGACTATATCTTCACTGGGCATTCGGTTGGGGAGTATTCCTTCTGCTTTTCAAACGACATGTCTTCCTTCTCCGAGAAACTCGTCGACTTCGACATCATGGTCGAATCCGAACCACGGCCTGAGGCACCAGCCAAACCGTCCAGTTTAATCGATCACACCAGCAGTCTGGAAGAGAGCATTTATAAATTGAGCGGTAGTCTCAGTAGTATCCAGAGGACGCAAAAGTATTTCAGGTCCGTCTTGCCTCTTTCTTTCACATTGGGTTGGATGAGAAGTTGACGATACTTTGCGTTGTGTTTCCCTTGTCATGCCTACTGCGTATTAATTAGGACTCGAGAAAACCGAAACGTATCCACAGTGTCAAGCACGCGCAATCGAATATTCTGGTTCTCCGTCTCAGAAATCGCAATGATGGTCGCCATGTCCTCCTTCCAAGTCTGGGTCGTAAGGAAGTTCTTTAATGCCGTGCGTCTTTCCCTCCCTTCCCTCCCTTCATCCATGTACGAGCAGCATGTTCATATGTATGTGGTTGACAGCCGTCAAAACGGCCAAGGGTTTGATGTGCCTATTTGTCTCGAGATTGTGCATGGATACGGACTGGTTCCTAATGCATCTATTTGCTTCCATTTCATTCCTTCGCTTCCTCGACGTCGCACAAATTCGATAGCAGTTAGGTCATTAAAGACCAGGGTTACTTTGCAGTCTACACGGAATGCTTGATTATTCGAGATGGGATACATGAAGCGGAGCTAGGAAATTGGCTGCGAAACAACATTGAAGATTGGAAATGAGATGCTAACGGCTGCAAATGAAGATGCTATCTAATCAATGAGACCATGGTTTTGAAGATATGGAAAGGAGACAAGACTCAAACACAAATACAACATTCTATCTATCAGAGTCGTTTAGTTGGTCATTAGAATTTGGTATTTTGGGTTGCCGTCAATCGCATGCTATCCTATCGAAAGTCTACATTCTCTTTGGAGCATGCCAAGTCTTTGCAGACAGTGAAAAAGGACTGCGAGACTTGAACGTGGATTTGGAGTTGGAGTTGGGAGCCAGATTACCAAGAGATGGAGTTTTGGGTTGTAGTTGAGGCTGAGGCTGGAGTGTGGCGGTGTGGAGTGCATTGGATGAAAGAGGGTTGAGTGCGTTACTTAACAGGACGGGTCGTGTCTAGCAAACGCGAAGAATGAGCCAAAGCACCATAGACTTTGTCAAACTTACATGGACGGATGACCGTCTTTCTCTGGCTGGAATTGTTCGAACTTGTGTGGGTTGAGATTCAAAGACGTTTTGTTCGTGTTGTGCCTGGCCAGCTGGCGCGTCACCTTGAGTTGTCTTGTGGAAATGAGGGAAACTCGCCTTCATCGACGCGTTCCGTTCTCTTGCTGTTGCTGACTTTAATAGTTCGATTTTTCTTTTCCTATCTGCTGCATCTTTCGCGATCTTGAACAGATATGAGCAAGATAAGCTATTGAGAGGTGTAGAAATGTAGCGAACCTGTTGTTCCAGTAGCCTTATATGTTCTTTTCTCTTCGCAATTTCTATTTCCAACCTTTCTGTCACATTCTCTTCCTCCTTGGTCACTGTTTCTTCCTCTTCTTCCATTTCCAAACTCTCTTTCACATTCCCTTCCTCCTTGGTCACTGTCTCTTCTTCTTCTTCCATTTCCAAACTCTCTGCCGCATTCTCTTCCTCATTGATCACTGCCTCCTCCTGTTCTCCCATCCCTTGCGTCCGTTTCTCCTCCTCAATCTCCTTTCTCAATTGATCCAATATCTCCTCCTGCTCTCGGTGTTGCTCCATCAACCGCAGGATAATGCTTTCATCTAGTGCCTGTGCTTGTGCAGCTGTGGAATACCTCCTCTTCAAAATAGATTGTGGCGGCGCCAGATCGCGATGTTGTGGGCTTGAATTCGCCGATGGCAGCGGCGAAGGAGAGTGAACAACCCGACTTGAAGCAGAGGAAGTAGAGGAAGCAGAGGCTGAAATCGCTGGTGAGGAGGGGAAGTTTCGAGGAACTTTGATGTGGAGTGAAAAAGCACTTTTTGGTTGACGATGGCGTTGCTGATTGTGCAGTGACATTTTTTGTGCGTTGAAGGAGACGGTGCAGGACAATCCAGTCGTGATTTTCTCTTGAAGCGATGGTGGATGGCTAAAGAGGAGCAAGCTTGTTATTTACCCTTGTCGCTCGCATCAAGCCTTCGCGACCGTACGTACCTTGTTGCTGCAATATCAAAGGGACAAGCCTTGTCGCTTGCAATTTTAAGATATCGGTTGTAGGCTCAATCCATAATAGGGGACGCTGCCTTAAGATTTGTGAATGTTGTGGGTACGTTGACATCAAAGAAACCCGGCACCTTGAACGTTGAACGTTGAATATGAGCATTTTAGATCTTCTGTTGGTGTAACCAATGCTTTGACATTGAAGTTTATTGAAGGAAGCTCAGACATGTTCATTGCTACGTGTGCGTGTGATTCGTTGTGTTCATGCTACAAACTAGAGTCACAACTTAAAATCATGGGGTCATGATTAAAAGGAAAATATGAAAATGAAAGGATGTCGTAAAGCAAGAGATCACATCGATGGCATGATACTGTACAATTTGATGGACGATTGAGATTTTGAATCGCAAAGACCAAATACAGGAAAGACGAAGCTGAAAGTATTTACTTGAAAAAACTATTGATCAGCGTGTGGTCACACCGAAAGGTCGAAAAAACATGGTTCGCGTTGGTCGTTACCACCGCCTTCCGGGTTTGACTCTCCTTTTCCAAGGGCCTAAAGCGTCCCAGCCAGTTTCCATTCTGGAACCATCTGGCATAGGAGTAATTTCGTGAAAAGTCAGAGGATCGTCAGGTCCATTCGGGAACCTTCAGTAAAGGGAGCTACAACAATCAGTCGACATCCCTCTTTTGAAAAATCACATGGAAACATACCTCAATTCTCTCCCTCCTGATAAGTACATCGTTGAATCAAGTCCATATCCTGATATGGAGGGATTATAATGGCTGTAGGGATTTCGCGCTCGATCGAGAAGCATGGGGTTGTAACGATGTCGAGATCCAAGCAGGCTGTCGTCGCGATACAGACTAGATTCGTAGAGAGGATGAAGAACTCCATGTTGGAGGGAAGCGCGACGAGCGCGGTCCAAAGTATCGCCCAAAAGCTCATCCTCCAAATCGTATCTTCGACGCTGTGAATCCATATACGGATCAATTCTCGAGAGATAAGGGTCTCGTAAACCGAGGTAAGGGTCTCGTCTCAGACCCTAGATGTTTATTTAATTCTGGTTCTCAAGCTGAAAAATGACGTACAAGTGGTGGGTGAAGCAGCGTATCGTAGCCAATGGCTCGCGCTTTCATGTTCTATTTCCTATCAGCAAACGGACTTGCAGAATAGTTCCTGAAGTGCTCACCCTGGCAAGAGTTAAACTCTCCAGAGTATCTGCCAGTCTGTTCATCTCATGTCGATCTGCTCTCTGAGACACCGTCAGACTTTTACTCCGGAAAGAAGGAGGATGTTACGCGCACCCGTTCTCGTCGTCTCTCATAGTACTCTTCGTCCTAATCGCAGAAGAGAATTAGAATGTTAGCTTGTGAGAGAACAGAACAGATTACGTACTCGTTCCATCTCTCTTCTGTGTCTTTCGCTCAGGTGCCTCTCATGTTGCCTCTCTTCGTGTCGCTCCAGTTGATTAGACAACCTGTGCAAACCATGTTCGAGACGATCCACCTTGTGATTGAGGTACGGATCGGTACTTCCACCATCGTGAAATGCTGAGCCCCAGGTGCCATATTGAGGAAGGGATTGGGGGAAACCGACTTGTCCCCCCAAGCCAGTGGCAAAGTTCCTTCTACCAGGTAAAGTGTTGAAATTATCGCGGTACGGAGCCAGCTGTCGAGTTGAGTTCAAAGAGTTCAACCCGAGTTGTTGGTTTCGGAATGGGACCATTGAATTTTCATGGCCTTGGTTGTATCCAAATGCATCATCCTCAAACTCGTCATTATCCAAGTCCCGATCCCGAAAACGAGACTGAAAACGATTTGCGAAAGCCATGGTTCCCACAGGATCTCAGGATTTGGACAAAAACGGCGTGCTTTCCTCAAGCATTCTCCACTTTCCTCTTACATATTTATGGCGAGAAGGCGTTGGACCTACAGTAGCTCCCAGATAACAGAGCTTAGAGTTCGAGGGAACGGAAGCGACAAGGTGTTTGGGCACTTGCACACAATGAAAACCAAACCCAACCAACAACCACCGCCGTCATCGTCATTGCCAATTCAATCCAATTCAGTCCGGCTATCGCCCGGCCTGGGCAGATCGAAGAGAAGCGTCATGCTTCACCGTACGCGGTATCATCTCAGTTACACTTGGAACTTGTTCGCCTCGTCTCTCCCCGCCATCGACACATCTGCGGACAAAGTTGACTCTTGTGTCTGAACCCTGCTCTAATGATCACTATCAGCGGTAAGTTCAACGATGTCCAGGCAATTCGTCCTTCGGCTGTGAATTGGAGCCAATCATTTGTCGACCTCGTGCCTTCATAACTTGCACATTCTCTGTCATTGAGTAGCGAACCTCTTTATTGCAAGACAACATTCTGTCATCATTCGTATCATCGTTTTGTGTATCATTGAGCTATCAGGCTATCTCTCATTAAGCACAGCGCCAATCAGAAGTAAGTGCATGCCGAAAAGCAAGGTGCGCAGTTTGCTCAGCTGAGGCATTTCTACGATGAGTGCCTACAACGCCTTGCGAGGATCGGAATGAGTTAGATCTTTTAAGGAATGTGGACCCTCAATCTGTCATGGATGGGCACATCAAGCTGCTCCACTAGAATACAATGAATGTGGGTGAGATATTTTCGCCCTTTTGACGCGCTGGCCAGCTGTCGAGCTTTTGAATCGAGAGGATGCTGCCCAGATCCTTATCGGAAAATTGGCGAACTTGGAAAGGTGCAGTATGAAGGAGTGGTACGACAAACTTGGAATGGATCCCGACGATTGATCGTGGTTCATTTCTGCTAATATCATGACGATGGATTACGATCGCAACGCGTCAATTTCCATCCATGCACTACTTCTCGGATCTCCTTCTCCTTCCTCCATTTTTCATCATCCTCCGGGAATGCGACTCCCCTCTTCTCTTCAATCACTCGTGTTACGTCCCATCCCGCTTCTTCGGCTAGTTTAAGGAAATTTAAATCTTGCTGCACAAGATGCGGCCGATGATGGGAGAAGAAACAGAGAACTCCGCTTTCTGAATGGGACAGGGAATCTAGCGACGCAAGAAGTGCTTGGTGCTGTACACTTTGTTATTCATCCGTCCAGGACGTGAGAGCGGAAGGACCTGCCTGGCTGTGATTAAAAACCAAGTCCGACAATAACAAGAGATCGAACGAAGTAGCGGGAAAGTCCCGGGGTGGCCGTCCCCAAACAAACCCCTGCTCATTCCAGTTATCAAGACCGTCGTTTCTAAAGCGGTCACCGTACCTTCGCTACTATTCTCCTTTTCTCTTCAGGAGAAAGATTTCCTTCAATGTTCTCTTCTAAATTCTTGATCAGAGGAGCATCTGGATAATCCGTCACTATGACCTAGTTAAACTGTCCGTATCATGATTAATACGTGCAAAAAGAACACGAACCAACCCTGCCCCTTCTTTACAAGCGATCAGGCTAGGCAAACCACCTCCGGCTCCAAATTCAATGACCTTTTTGTTCCTCACAAGCTCGGGATTTGATTCGAGATATCGAGCAAGCGAAATCGATGCAGGATAGAGAACGTGACCTAATACTGAATAAGTTGAATTTCATCTCTCTGCTTCAAGGGACTCGCCCCAAAGTGGATGGGCGGATGGAAGAGATATTGTCAACTCTTGGCCGTTGGAGCACTGATAGCGCACGGGCGTCGGCCGCGGAGCCTGTAGAACTGGATTAGAGGTTTCTTGGATTCGTAAGAGCTCAGGTAGATACAGTACCTCTGGCTCAGGGGAAGGAGATCCTCCAAAAATGTTGTGCACTTCGATTTCGTCTTCCATTTGTGTTTCCGTGTTTCCGTGTCCAACAAAGTTTACAAAGAAGGTTTCTATGTGTGGCGAGAAGAGAAGATAAGCAATCGACGAAGACATGACGTCCACATCCATTTTCATTTTGCCATTCAGCCATTCAGCTCTTTTGATGAGACTCGACGTGGTCAGCGATGTAGTGCTTCCAGAAAATCATCGCACGAGCATTGCACCAAATCCCACTCCGCAACTTCCAGCCATACCTTGTGTGTGTGTGACTGCTCGAAAGGTTGAATACACGTAGTTGAAGCTCTACTCACTGTGTCGCGTGATTCCGAACAAAATGTAAGCCGCACGCCACAATATCAAATCTTTACTGACGCTTTTGTGAGCATATAGGCCTTTACTCTCAGCCAGAACTTACGTTGCGGATGCACCAGCTTTACGTCGCCGGTACTCTGCATCTGAACTCTCATCGGCTCCAGCAACATCTTACTACAGGGACCACGGAACATCTCATCGAATTAACCAGCTGGAACAACAAAAGGATATCCTTGAGCATGCGATCAAGTTGGAAAAACTTGAAATAGAGAGGAGAGAGGAGCTTCAAAGGGAGAGGATGAAGCAGTGGGAAAAAGAGAGGAATTTCGAGAGGAAGAGAACTCAGCTTCAGAGGCAAAGAAGCTCATCTCACGGAAGCTACGGTGCGTACACTTTCTCTGGCCATGCCAATTGGTTTATGTGTTTTCTATCAGGCTCTGGCCTAGACTACCCATATAACTACTACGTGTCGCCTTCTTCGACGTATTCCCAATCAAGTTCTTCTCGAATGCGGCGTCCTTCTATGCCTTCTCTACCTTCTTCTGAGCTTGTAGCACGCTCGCGCTCGTCAAGGTATTCGTTGTCCAATCAGCTTTCTGGTTTTCACCTTTCCTCTCGAACCAATGTACCTGCTGGCTATCGTCTTTCCGCCAATCTAGGACAGGTTCGAACGGGCATGGAAGATTCATTATACAGCCCGGATGAGGCGAGGCAAATTCTTCTCGAGAAACTCGCGAGAGTCGGAAGGGAGAGAGGAGCAAATGGAATCATTGGAGTTCGCGTTGGACGTGTCGGACGAGAGATATGGGCGACGGGCGACGCAGTTGTGTTCGGGAGATATTGAGACGCCATATTTCACTTAATTCAAATCTTTACATTGTTCGTACTGTTGAGGAAGTCTGAAGTACGCACGGTTGTCCATCGTCATCAGTTTTGGCCGCCACTTTGTAAATATCCTGTTGCATTGTTGTAAATATTAATATTCGGTTCTCTTTCCATGCACATCCACATGCTGATTGCTTCGTAAATGAGGTTCATTTTTAAGTACCGCGGCTAACCCGTGGTTTCTTACCCTTTGTATTCAGCTGTTGCAGCAAGTTGAGCCATGAATCAAACCGGAATCAGATTTTCTTCAGACTTTGCCACTTCAGAGTGCTCAAATTTGCTGCCGTCGTTGTTGAATGAAAACGAGTATTCCGCACTTCCCATTGAATGACTTGGTGTAAGCTTTCTCTGGCTTGAAAGTGAAAGAACTGTCCAAGCCTCGAATAAGGAACGATCAGTATAAGTAGGGACGTTCAGTGATAGTCTAGCGAATAAAGAAGACAGTTAAATGCCAGCTCTGGGGCGACGGTGCGCTCCTCCTTTCGCCACCTGCGCACTTAGTCGCCTGTTTCGTTTTGTGGAATCTGCGATAGGGATCAAAGCGGACAAGGGCAACATCGTCATCAACCCAAACCGAACGATTGCGAATGGACCTATTGCGAATCAGTATGACCTTCCAGCCTTTATAGTGCCAATGAAAAATGCCTGGAATGTGTGATTTCCGCCGTCTTAAGACCGTGACCGTTTCTTCCCCTCATGCACAACCACCAGCTTCAGCTTCCAGTAGGCATTGGTACACTTGTGTGTGAGGTGAGTACACAGTATTTCATTCATTTCGGCCCTTTCCTTTCGAGCTCGATGTACCTTTCCATTCTAAAACACTCTTCTCTGCTTTGCCCACCATCTTCTCTCTCCGCTTACTAGCCACTTCGCTTTCATTTAGGGCCGCATCAACAGCCTTCGCTTTCCTTATCCATTCGTGAACTCTTTAATTGTTTTAGGTGCACTTACTTCATTTCCTTCCATGTCTCTATGCTATGATATCTTATACTATGTGAATTATGTTCTAGAACCCGTATTTCGAGCTGACAATCCAACATGTTAGGCACTTGACCCTGTTTGAGCCAAACACCTAAATGATTTAAGGTTCAAATCAACCAACAGCCCCTCCTAACTAAGCCTTCAATACGACCAAATAAGACGTGAAAGATGAAATAGAACAGGGAAGATGGTCACGGAGAAAGGAATTTCCAGCGAAAAGGAGCAACTTGAAGCCCTGGAGAAGAAGGACGACAGCACAGAAAGTGCTGGCTGTGCTGCAAGAAACGAAGGAGCAGTTTAACCACTTGAAGTATTTTACTCTTCTGTTTCTCACGACTCTGCACAAGTTTTCTTCATTGTCATGGTTCTCTGCTCCCTTTCCGCCTGCCTATCCGCTGAACTGCCCCTTGTTATCTCTCACTTCAGCATAATATGCTCTTTCTGGTGAGATTGCGCATGCACATGATATGATAAACCGTGGACACGTGGAAGAACGCTGTAGCATTCCTGAGGAAAAATTAGGAGACGGATCTGCTGACGGAAACCACATCTGTCAGCGGCGATTGATGTGATGGATCACCATTTGGTCGCAGGCTGATTGTTATTTCTGGGAAAGTCTTCCAACGCCGAAGTACAGTGAGTGGATTCTTTCGAGACACATTTAACTCAATGGTTTAGCTGCTATGCCCTATTGTTGCCGTCGATTCTTTGTCAGCCATGGCGACCTATGGAAGCATTTGGCAATGTCTCGCAACCATAATTGGTGTTCTGGTGCGTCTTTCGGCTCAGTTGCGCATTCCCATCACTTGGAAGACGGCCTGACAATGTCTGTCGGATAGAATGCAATGAGGATTTCAATACCTCATTCGACCTTCGCGAGCACAAGCTGAACTCCAACAGGCATGCACTTTGTGGAATTTGCGATATAGAGTTCGACAATCACGACGACTTAGAATATCACCAAAATGTGGAACATCCGGTTCATTGCGGCATCATATTCTCTTCTCCAGATGCGTACGATGATCACTGCGAAAACCAACATGTGTATTGTCGACAGTGCCAAAGGTTTTTCTCGAATCACGACAATCTCAAAAGTGTGAGTAACGATTCTGGCCTAAGACTTAATTGATATTTCTGTGCAGCACCTTAGATCATTCATTCATACGAAGAAGACTGTGCGCTGCCTAATGGCTGGTTGTGGTGCCGTTTTCGTTTCCCATGCAGCGCTGGTGTTGCACCTTGAAGCTGGGGCTTGCGCTAGTGGCATAACAAGGCCAAAGGTTGACCGGTGTAAGGGCTTCCTCTCTCGCGTTCTCACACGAATCTGAATTGACGTATCATTTCAAGTCATCGTCGAAGCGGATAAGAAGAACATCGTCACTAACCCAAACCGAAAGATCTCGACGATTGGAAACAAAAAGAGTTCTCTAGCCTCCTATCTTGCGAACGAAAATGCCTGGAACGGACGGGCATACGAATGTTACCTCTGTTATCGGGAGTTTTACAGGTCCGTCCAGTCTCTGACCATTCTATGCATCCTCATCCTGAGTCGATCAACTTGTCCATTAAAGTCTCCAGCCCTTGCGCGCACATCTAGCCTCTCCTCGTCATGCGGACAAGATTTATCGCTGCTTGGAGTGCAAGAAAGGGTTTACCGCTCTCTCAGGTCTTTGGCAACATGTTGAGAATGGGAATTGTGGCGTCCAGAGTGCCACGAAGCAGGCCATGGCACAACTCCTTGATAGTATCCAACGAATGGTCTTATGAATTGCGTATTTTACCACTTCTCCGACATCAATCTTGGAAACAAAATAGTTATGGCGTCTCTCGACCACGATCTCCCAACGCTTCCAAGCACAGCATTAGATCTCACTTCTTATTCCGATCGCTGTTCTGCGAAGCATAATGTTGGACTTATAGAGAGCCAGTTAGTTCAGGTTCTTTCCGTCGTTATCCTGCATTGTAGTTATTTCCACATGAAACGAACAGACACTCCGCCTTGGTGATGTGGCTGTTTCGTGGGCCATTCTTCCCAGTCTAATTTAACAAGCTAGCATAAATGGGAGTTGTCTTGACAGGACAGCCCAGGTGGTACCGTATTATACCGAGCCGCTCGAGATCGACAAACAAATTGGAGTCTCTGTTATTTAACAAGTTGTTTCTCCTTCAGTTGGAACGCGTCGCTCACGTCCGTGGAGCAGACCTTAAATACAGCAGTCCAGACGGATGGCCTATCAAACATGGCGTACTGCTCGCAATGCGACCGTTACTTCGTCCACTCCGACGCACTACAACAGCATGTTTCAAACTCTCAAAACCACGTAACATTGTTCTATTGCAGTGACTGTGATCGGGAATTTAGCTCTCATCATGCATTGCAGCAACATCTGTCTAGTGCTCGTGTTCACACTGACGCTCACTGCTCTGACTGCAACCGCTACTTTTCTAGTCAAGACGGCCTCGAACAGCATTTGTCAACTTCACACAAACATATTCAATATCCCTGGTGCGACGGTATGTGTTCATCTAGCTCACGGTCATCTTTTGTTCATTCTTGTTCAAGTGTGTAATCGAGCATTTTCGACTTATGAAGCTCTCCGTGCACACGAAACCTCCTCCAAGAAGCACAATTATTGTGGTGATTGTGACAAAGTGTTCCAGACACGGGACCAACTTAACACTGTAAGCTCTCTTGCGAAATGTAACCTCGTAAACTCAGGTTGGAAGCCTTCAGCATCTTCGCTCGTCAATTCACAATTCCAGAGACATTGAATGTCCAATGACGAAGTGTTCTGCCCGCTTTGTTACTCATTCTGCGCTCGTCCTACATCTAGAATCTGGGTCGTGCACCAGTGGCTTAAACAGGGCAATGATCGATACCTGTTCGTCATGAGGTTCTTCTTCTTCCACAGCGATTTGTCTGAGTAGAGGAGTAGATGTAATGCGAGTGGACAGAACTCATGTTATAACGAATCCTCGCCGCATGATCGCAGGGTCAACTCTTCTCTCCCCTCCGACCTTCCAGGCAAATGAATACTCATGGAATGGCGACGCGTATGAGTGCTACTTATGCCACTCAGAATTCAGGACGTAAGCTGTTCAGTCAATTAAGAGCGACTGCCCATTCATCTTCACGCACAGTCTTACATCCCTAAATCAGCATTTGGCATCACCACGCCATGCAGACGAAAATTATTCTTGCCCTGCATGCAAGAAAGACTTCACGACGCTTTCCGGCCTTTGGCAACATTGCGAAGCCGAGAAATGTGGAGTCCAGAGGTTCAGCAAAGCTAGGAAGATGATGGAGCAGCTACTAGAGGGAACGAGGAGGCTTACGATATAAGACTAAGATTTCTGTACTGAGTTACTGAGTTCTCGCTTGTTTGCCACAGGATCCCGATTCAATTTTGGGGTAATTAGGTAATTGCACTGAAATGCAAGAGTTGAGATGCGTATATACACCACCATGAATAAGTTATATATTAGCTCTAGAGCAAAGGATTAAGTCTTGTACCCGAGACCTTGTCTAAGTGTTAGATTACTTTTTCGATCCTCCAGCCCTAAACTTCTTGTAGTCTTCCATCATTTCCTTCTGCACTGATGCCATCACAGGATCGTGTTTCAGGTATTCCATTGTGAACTCTCCCTTTCCTTGCGTCTGACCCCTCAGAAAAGCGGAATCTAAAATTTAATCGTCAATATGCAATGTAAAAGGCACAGGCAAGGGACGCACAACCAAACATATCGTTCAAGCTCACTTCAGCGGTTAGAGTGAACTCGTCCTCCCCAATCTCTGTGTCTAAAATGTTTCCTCTTCTGGAGTTGATACCGCCAATTACATCACCTATCAATGATGGAAAGTTAATATGTTAAACTTGTGTGAGGGGAAAAAGCACGCACCCTGGAACTCGATTGGCGCGATAACCTCTACGCGCATGATTGGTTCAAGGATGACGGGACTGGCCTGATTGTAGACTTCACGGAATGCACCAGCAGCGGCAGCACGGAAAGCCCATTCTGAAGAATCCACGATATGATGGAGACCGTCTTGCATCACCATTCGACACATCGTCACGGGGTATCCAGCGAGACCTCCGCGGGTAAGGGCGTCTTGGAATCCCTGTTGTCCGCTCAGACAGGCCTGAAGGAGATATTAACCTTTTCACATCCAGGTATGTATTCGAAAGGAATGTTGCCAGATGTGACATGATTCCAGAACTCGTGGTCCTTATCATCCACCCTCTCTTCTAGAGGTTCGATTCGTCCAATGACCCTTGCGAATTGTCCTCTTCCACCAGTCTGCTTCTTATGGGTATAATTGAACTCTGCCGCCTCCGTGATCGCCTCCTTATAGGCGACCCTGGGACGTCCAGAGACAGTTTCGACGTTATATTCTCGCTTCATCCGCTCGATATAGATCTCGAGATGCAGCTCACCCATTCCGCTGATAATCGTCTCTTGACTATCGGGATCGACGTGGACGCGGAAAGTTGGGTCTTCGCGCTGGAAGCGCTGCAGGGCTTTGCTGAAATGAGGTGTTTCTTGGCCCCTTGGCCGGATGGCTAGGGAAACGACGGGGTCGGGGACAAACATCGAGCTCTGTGGGATGCATGCGTCTCTCGTTAACGGGTTCTGCATGAAAGAAGGGGAAGTAGAGACGAACCATGGTCAGCTCACTCCCGTTGCTAGCTGTTGTAAGGGTATCTCCAGACGCGCACTCAACGCCAAAGATTGCCGCAATCTCTCCAGCACCAACCTGATCTACTTCCTCCATCTCTTCACTATGCATTCTCACCAACTTTGGAACCTTGGTCTTTTTCCCAGTCCTCACGTTTACCACAATCGTGCCCTTGGTCAACACACCCTGATATATCCTCACGTAAGTGAGTTGTCCAAACCGGGACTCTTCCAATTTGAACGCCAATGCAAGAAGAGGCCCAGTGGCGGTGGGAACGAGAGGGACAGAAACGCTAGTTTGTTGCGGCTTCGGGACTGTGAGTGCGTTTGACGAGACTTCGTAAGGAGCAGGAAGGTAAGAACAGACTCCGTCAAGGAGCGGTTGGACAGCCAAATTAGATAGCGCTGATCCCATGAAGACTGGTGTGAACCGACGAGAGATGGTAGCGCGTCGAATGGCCGACTGTTCACAACATCAAAACATCACAAATGCTCGCCGACGAAAATGGGAACGAACAGCAAGATCCTCGTTAGTTATTGGTTCTTCGGCAATGAATTTATCTCCCAATTCCTCGTCTGCATCAGCAACGCACTCGACGAGCTCCGCTCGATATTTATCCACCGTCTCCTTCAGGTTTTCTGGAATTTCCTCACTTCTCAGTAGCTCAATCCTATTCGAGAAGCAAATCCAGTCAGCTTAAAGAAATAAAAAGTAACGAACGACAAACCCCTTGGTCCCTCCGTTTCTGTAACACACGCCCCAAACCAAATCCACCACTCCTTCAAACGTGTCTTCACTCCCAATTGGCACCTGTGCGAGCGCTGCATTCAGCTTAAGTTTGTTCCGTAGCTGTCCAAGGACTTTGAAGGGATTTGCGCCAGGCCTACATTCCGAAGCAACCGGGCCCATAAGTATGCTTGGAAGTGAAGAAGGGAACAGGACTCACCGATCCATTTTGTTGACGAAACATAACCGTGGAATATCATATCGCTTCATTTGGCGGTCAACGGTGATTGTTTGACTTTGAACTCCAGATACGGCGCAGAGCACGAGTACTGCGCCATCCAAGACTCGAAGAGCTCGTTCGACCTCAATCGTGAAGTCGACGTGGCCTATTCGCGCACTTCGTCAGCACTCAGGTTTTGAACGGAACTCGAATGAAATGTACCAGGAGTGTCAATGATATTGAACCAATGTTTGTTACCCTTCACCCCGTCCACCTTTGCGCCATCTCCCTTGATATCCCATTCGCAAAAAGTCGCCGCCGACTTAATGGTGATACCTTTCTCCCTCTCCAACTCCATGCTATCCATCTTCGCTCCTACTTCATCCTTCCCCCTCACCTCATGAATTGAAGCTATCCTTCCAGTATAATAAAGCACACGCTCTGTCAAAGTTGTCTTTCCAGAGTCGATATGTGCACTAATACCCAAATTCCGTAAAGGAGCGAGACGCGCATAGTCTGCCGTATTTAGACTACGCTCTGTCAAAGTTGTCTTTCCAGAGTCGATATGTGCACTAATACCCAAATTCCGTAAAGGAGCGAGACGCGCATAGTCTGCCGTATTTAGACTGAGCGTGGATGGTGCGGAAGTCGAGGCATAGCGCCGAAAGGACTGCCCTAAACGGGGGAGCAGGCGTAGGGGCAGCATGTATGGTCGAAAGTGTGGTCAAAAAAGTTTCCTCATAAGGTTTGGGACCTTTGCAAAGAAGGCTCGCATAAAGAAGCATTCGTCGCCAAACAGAAGGCTCGAATTCGCAACTTTGCCAGTCTGCTTTTTACGATCACGGCTTGGAACAGTTTTGGTGTGTATTGGTGTGTATTATTGCTTCGAGAGTTGTTGATGGGCGCATAATTGCTAGTGTTGAGGGGTCCCCAGTGAGTCCCCGTTTTAGTGAAGTAGGGGATGTGGCCTCGATGGTGGCCGTCATTTGCTCTTTTTTTTCAAGGTTATATGATGTGTTCGCTCTGAAGAACGCTTGGAAAGTCTCCCTATGATCAAAAGAAGTGGTGTCCTTAGAAGAAGGATCCTAATTCCCACTTCATATCTGTAGCGTCTCCTCCCGCCTTCGCTTCTGCTATCAAGATGCACTCTGCCCTTTGTGCATCTACCCGGTTCAGAAATGGTATATAGGCATCTTCCTCAGCCTCCAAATTTGAAGTTGTTCAACGGAGTTGACTCCTTGTTGCACCGGAGCCGTGAAGTTGAGTCGTGGACCAGCTCGTGAGTATAGTGTCGGTCGCCTAATCGCAACCAGCCTGCCAAACCTTAAAATTGCTCCCTCAGTTTCTATCCTGGCGACTATCTGTCTGTGAAATATGCTCTAAAGGAGCCTTAGATTAAAACCTACAGACAACTTTTTGGAAAGTCTTCTTCCTGCGGAGCAATTTTTTTTTTCACTGTGAGATTTGGAACAAAGCACTCTTGTACGTGCTATTGTATGTCAGGTGACCCATTGTGCGCCTGACTGTATGTCAGGTGACCCATTGTGCGCCTGACTGTATGTCAGGTGACCCACTGTGCGTCTGACTGTACGTTAGTGACTCATTATGTCGAACGGTACGTCAGGTGACACTGTTTGTGCAAAGAGTGTCGTCAGTCGTCACCATTTGATGCTGAATCAAATGCAACTGAAGCAATACTGTTTACAGCTTCCACAGGCACGCTCAACATGATGTCAGATAGACGGTATATTACAAACATATTCTTCCTTAACAATTTAATTCTACTAATACATTCTTGCAAAATTGTGCATCACACCATTCTTTCTTCACATGTACCTTGAACAGCTCCAGCCTCTTGAACTGGCAAAAAAAAATTTGGAAAAATTTGGAACATAATTCATCAACCATCATCAATGAGTCATGCTAAGGCACTGTTGTTGGGACTAGGTGACCGTCACCATAGCTTTGAGTGCGCATAAAATGAACTTACGCATCCATGACGATGATCAGACTGTTGAATCGAGTGTCCAACCCATGAAGCTCAATTTATGCATCCACATCAATAAAGAGAAGGACGTACTCAAAAGATTCAGGCATGAATTCCCCCGGTTTCTTTCGTGCCAAGTGACTGTCATTCTGGGGCTTTTCTCTCTTCCCCTTCGTCTGCGCAAGGCGGACATACGGTCTATCGGACAATTCTCATCCCATTTTGAACACTAAGTCACGTCAAATTTGTTGTCTTCAGAAGTTCAAGGGAAAGGAATGCAGTCGCATCTCGCATTTCCTCCTCCTCAGCGTCCCGCGCCACGTCTTCCTGATCTCTAGTCAGACGCTGTGATTTGTGGCGGTCTTTCATGCAACTCCCAGGAAAAGGTTGGAAGTCAAAGCACCACGACAGAGAGTCCGTCAATTGATTTCAGTTGATCACGAGTCGCGATCGCTGTTGACCTTCTCTGGCTCGCACCTAAAAAAGATCATGACTGTTGCATCAGCGTCTGAGCTTCAGCGGATCCACTTCAGAATCCATATCAGTCAAAGCGTGAGGAGCAAATTAAGAAGAAGCTCCTTGGAGTGATCCCGGTTTGCGAATCATCGCTGCATCAAGAGCAGGAAGACCTGAAGACCTGCAAGAAAAACCGATCCGCCTCGTGTTTCCAGAGCAATAAAATCCAAACAACCAAACAAAAACTTTATCGGGAGCTCGTTGCACCTCTTTTCGACTCTTCCCCTGATTCTATTCGCCCCTCTGTTCACAGGGACGCACTGAAAGGGTGAATGATCATGCAATAACTCCCCTTTGTGCAGAGGTTGCAGTGGGCAGCGATGGGGCTTCCCGCTGGGATGACATTACGAAAAAGGGATCTCGATGCATGAGAAAATTATGAAGGTCAAGCGAACAACGATCAATAAACAGCCGAACTCAGCTTATGCTTAAATGCTCTAAAATAGCCAATATAACGAGGCCACGCCTCATTCCAAATCTTTCCCCGTTTGCTCCCCTCACATTTTTGCCCGCTTTCCCTCATCCTCCTACTTGAAAGAAGGGATCAGGACGATTCTCAAGCGATTGAGTGAGATAGGAAAAGAGAAGCATCATGTCCTGTGAGTCCTTTATAGACCTTTTGCTTCCTCGTGTGTAGAATGCTGCGAAGCTAACGCCTTTGTCTTTTCTTTTCCTTTGTCCCTTCAAAGATCAATCCGATCAGCGTGGCAGACCATCGGTAGCGAGCAGACAGGAAGGAACCAGAGGCTCAAGAACGTCGATCGAGCTGAAAGGTGAATCCCCTGGTCCATTGCCCCCTCAACAATCGACAAGCTCGGCGACAAAGAGACGGAGAAATGGATCTGCAAAAGCTCCTCTTCCCACCCCACACACAACTCAATTCTCCCTCCCTCCCAATCCAGCTCGTGCTCAGACATCTTCTCCTCCTTCAACTGTTCGACCTCGCCGATCAAGTCCTCGAGCTCGACATGGCACCCCATCGTCGTTGGATTCACAGGACGAAGTCCAGCTTCACACTGGTCGTCCCAAGGGACAGGCTGGAAGGGATGAGAGGGGTAACCTGCTCCCTCCTCTATATCATAAGGATGGTGATGCAAGAATGCGTGGTTACAAACTCGCTCTCTTGGAGATCGATCGTGACGACGTGACGAACTTGTTCAAGATTCGGAAGACGTTGGATTGGGCATGCAGCGTTGCAGAGCAGGCTATCTCTTTGGAGGAACAGAAGAGGATGGCACGTTATTCGGAAGAGATTGTGAGGGATGGCGATGAGAAGACCATGCCCTTCTCGTTCTTTGCACAGGAAGTAAGTCTTTTCTCTTTTCTAACCCGAACTCGCGGACCGCAATGTTAACTGAAGGGCTGGTTAGCCGGAGCGCTTCATGAGAACTCCTTACGCTGTCCCCGTCCCTTCTGCCCCTCCCGTATCGGAAGACACAGGGTTTCGGGAGTTCCGGCGCAAGCGACATATCCTAACTGATCCACAGTCGAACAAGATCGCGCATCAACAACGAAAAATCATGGCTTCCTACGCGCAGAAGCTGATCGATCGCGTGCGTCGTCTGAAGGACAAAACCGGCGCAGATATGGAACAAGGATCAGTGCTGTCTTTCCCCCGATCCCTTATCGATGAGAGTGAACCGTCCTACGACGGTGAATACCTACCAACCTTGAGGAGTTCGCGATACGTTAGAATGCAGAGAAAGCTCCTCGAGTACGAACAGGCCCAATCTCCCGGCAGCGCACCTCCAACCCTCATCGACTATCTCAAACCTCACATTCAGGACTACGTGGATATGTGGCTGGGTGGGCCCAGAATCCCGAATTCGATTTAGAAGTCGAGATATCCTATCGTGAAATCGACAAAAAGGTGCAGGAGGACGAAGATCAACAACCGCCACCTGCACCCGAACCGACCCCTGTACTCAGTGGTGACGCGAATGCTCCGTTACAACCGCAGTCGGCAGAATCTCTGTCGTCAGCCCGTTTCGAAAGCGAGAGGCTCGTCTTTAGGGCTGCTGGGGAGAGAGAAATTGATCGAAGCCTTTCTCCTTTAGTACGGCAAGAGTGTGATTTGCGGACATTGAAGGCCAACCCATCTGTGGAAACACAGTCCGCTTCAAATGTAGCTGCTCCAAGGGTCCATGCCAACCATTCAAGCATGGGAGAGGGCGAGGAAGTGGGCGTGAAGCCGGGGCATGAAGGTCGCCCGTCGTCGAAGAAGCGGTGGATGTCAGACGATAGTCTGAAGATTCGTAAGCAAGGCGGAGCAGTCATTACCGTCAACGATCTCGGGATGCGAGTTCTCCCTACGACGGTCGTAGTAGACACCAAAAAGAAGAGAAAGCGAGACGAAGAGGTCGACGGGGTTGCTAGTAAACGAGTAAGACGACCTCCAATGTGGCCGTAATTTTCTAACAGTGGTTTCTCAGGTTCGGACAACACGACACTTCGTTCATCTAGATCCAATACCTCATGCTGAGCGGCCGGAATTTCCATACGACCTCACTGCTCACATCATACCTCCTCCTGCTCCACCTCGGAACGAATTGACCAGCGAGAATGTCTTCGAACTGAAAGAGCGGCACTTGGGACCATACACCATCACCGGAAGTCGGGACGGTTTACAATCTTGGGATGAGGAGAATAACGATGGCACTTATCTCGAGCGAGATCTGGGATACGCCCCATCCTCTGGCTACCGTGGTCGCAGGACCGTTCTCGTATGGCACATTCTTCTTGACTACGAACGACGATACTGACTCCTTTAACTATAAGGACGAGGACGAACTGATTGCCGCAGCTCGCGCTGATCCTGAGCATCCCTTCCCGAATGGTGTCCCAAGGTGCTACGCTGATCAAGCTCGGAAACCCATGGATGCTAAGATGAATGATTGGCTTGTAAGTCTTTGCATCGTCCACTGTTTCCGATACGGGTCTAACTTGTGGCCAGACCAACTATACATACCCAAAGGCTACACCTGAACAAATGGTGGGGCCCATGCTCCCACCAGCTTATCCTAATTGGTCCTTCGTATACGATTACGAGTAAGTGGTGATAAGTTCTTATCTAAAATTATTTGACCAAACTGTAACCTTTAGACTTAACTACGAGATTGTGCGAGCCCCAACGCCTCGTAAAAAGTACTTTTGAGCAAGGGGTTGAGGAACGCGAGAGGGGGCTCACTTCATCTACAATCAGCATTCCAGAGCTAAATTATACCACCACTTCATTGTTTCCGGGTGTTCAATTAAGTGTCAACCGTACTGTTGTAGGTTTCAAAATATTCCTTGAAATTTCCTTTATCCGTACCATCTCCTGTCGGCATTTCTTTGTTATGTGTCGTGGGCATCGATGACTGACGATATGTGCCCATCCGGTCCATTCCTTAATCCTTTCGTCGCGGCCGTTGAGCTATATCTTGGCTGCTATATGGCTGGCAATGTACTACTAATACGTGCTCTGACATTGGGATATAGAAGAGGTGACACAATTTATCCCCGTTTGATTTACTTTAAACATAGAAGCATAATCACATAAGTAAAGAACAAGGAAAGGGGGAAGTAACATATGTAGCTCATCGCCGCCCCGACACGGGAGGGACTTCTGAAGGGGACGCGTGAGGCTGAACCTGCGCAACCTGCGCCACTGCAGCACTGATAGGTCGTGAGGGATCCATCATTGGTGTCGGCTCGAGATCCGGATTCTCATCGCCCTCTTGCATCTGCTGCATCATCAAAGTATTTTCTCAGTCACTGGAAAGGAGGGAGGACACGGTAGAAGCTCACAATAAGATCAGAATCAATGGTCATATCATCCAGTGCTTCCTCCGCCTGTCCCCTCTCCTTCTCCTTGCCCTTCCCAGCCTTCTTGCCATTTTGTCTATTCGCATAATCTCTTCTGAACCAATAATCCTTCGAAAGACTCCAGAACTGCGAGTTGGTCAGGACTGGCCGTCCATCATCGACAGCAGCGTTGTACAGTTGACCAGACGTCCGGTCTCGGATGTCGTTTGCAATCATCAACGCCACGCCTTCATAAATCTCGTTCGCTCGCTCCATCCCGAACTCTGCGCGCAAGTAGGCGAAAATTGAACGACCGTAGGAAGCGAGCAGATGCTCCGGAGTTCCATTCACTTCTGTTTCGAGGATGTTGTGCTCTCTGTTGATTTGGTTGAGGTGGCGCCCTAAGGTCTCCATGACTGAATCGGCGATGATTGCATGCTCCTAATGCCCAAGTTACTGAGAAATTTCATGACGAAATCATCGAGACGCACGAGAACTTGGTTGGAGTTTGCTTGAGTCAATCTCAGTGCAAGCCAACCTGTATCGGGTAGAGCATCTGTGCCTGCCTTTGGAATCGGATAGGTCTTGACGAATTCTGAAGGTTCTGGAGATCCTCGAGCCCTTTTCTCGTCCTCTTCTACTTCGCGGTACCACTGCTTGTGGGCCTCCAGGTTCTCCATTGATAGAGGCAGGTAGGGCGCCTCGGCTGCTTTTTGCTGTTGTACCTGTGGTCGAGCAAGGTGATTCTGGTCCGATGTTGGATTGGTGGAGATATCTGTCCTCTGCTTGCCACAAAATACTACACTCAGACTCCTCCATTCATGGCACTGAAAGCCTTAGGAACAACGGAAGACTTACAGAACGTTCAGGTCCATATCTCCCACCAGGTAGAGGACGAGGAAGAAATCCGTAATCCGTTGTTGCAGTAAGCTGCTCATGGTCATCAGCTTTCACCTTGATGCTGCTGCTGCCATTTGTATTGTTCTGAGCGGAGGCGGGTTGCGAAGCAGCTCGTTGGGCTCGTTTGGGTAGGGGAGAGATAAAGCGTCTTGCATTCAAAACTTCTTGCGGTGGTGCAGGATGGGACATTGTAAGATGTCTGCGCTAAGACGCAGGAACTTGTGTTCTTTAGTTGAATGTGTCTTCCGTGATTGTTGCCTTAAAAGACAATAAGAGCGACCCAGCAACAATAACTCAGCAAAGGAACTTACGTGACTTGTTTGAAACGCTCTAAGCTGCTGCTTCTCTTGCGTAACTTCGCAATCCTCCTTTGTGGGATGGCTTCAGTAACAAAACGCTGATCAGGTATGCCCCCCCCCCACGTTACAAGGAATGCTATCAACTGTGCGACCTAACTCAAAAGGACAGTTCTATGAAACGCTCCGTAGATGCGATAGAGAGAACTGATGTTAAGCGGTAGAGGACGACGGTCGAAATTTGGGAGACAATCAAGGGAGAATCACGTGTTGCACGTCAACACGTCCAAACAAACAATTTGTGCTGACATGTGACTTGTTCAAGAGCTCGCATTTCATTGCGCTCTGCTCTTCTTAAATGACCAAACGTTACTAGATAACGCTGTGGGTTGTAGTACGGCCATCGAGATGAAGTCGGAATTGCAAAGAAAGGTTTATCGACTTAGAGCCACCTTCATGAATATCGACTTGCGGTCGAAAACGGGCCAATGATGGATGATCCCTTGCTTCAGCCGCCTCACGAACGGGAATGTATCCGACAGGTGTCTTGAATGGCGCAGGCTCCTTTTAAGCCATCCAGAATGGTCAAGCAACTAGAGACGACGCAAAATCCAAAGTACAAAGGGAGGAAATGCAGAAGCATTATCATCTGGAGGCAATGATTCATCAGTAATCCACTCAAGGGCGAGGCGCAATCCATACTTCAATTGAAAATCAGCGCCTCTTCTCCCTCTTAGCTCTTCCACCAGGAGCAGCACCTTTGCGATCAGCCTGCCGCCGATTTTTTGTATCCACTTGATCGTAAAAGTTGGTAGCCTTTTTCTTGCTTGTCTTCATCCTCTTCTCCTTTGTAAGCTTTGAATCAGGCTCGTCGTCATCGAAGTCGGCAGCTATTCCAACAGCGATTCACGTTCAGCGACCTAAAGAACTGAAGACTAAAGAGACCTACCTCGTTTCTTCCCTTTCGGCGGTACCTGGGCCTTCATTGATGCCTGCGCAGCTTTCGATCCAACTTTGGATTTTGGCTTGGATTTGGAAGATTCGGCTGGTGGAGGGGTATTGACGAAGATTTCAACCGACTGTTCGCTCTCTTCATCCCAGCCATCTAAATCTTCATCGCCATCCTCATCCTCATCAGCGTCCTCGTCCTCGTCCTCGACAGCATGCATGAGGCGTTCCACTTTGCTACTGATAGACTTCGTCGGCGATGTGCGACCATTGTTCATAAGGTCATCCCAATCGATCTCCTCTTCATCACCCTCTTCCTCTATCTCGTCTTCCTGCTCAGCGACAGCGGATGTATCTTCCGCCTCCTCTTCATCGCCCTCATCTTCCTCCAGGAAACGGCCCTTCTCTCGCACCACCTGGTGTAGTGGTTGAGCAACTGCTTTAAGCCTACCAACCTCCACTTCAGGGTTCTTCGCGGTATTCTTCTCCTTTTTCTTCTCTGTCACCTTTCTACCAGCATCTTCTTCTCAGTACCGTCTTGCCCTTTCGATTCTGTCTCAGGGGGACGCTCAAAATACGGAATCCTCCCCCGTATCCAGTCGTTGAGCACCATGATGGAGGTTGTTCTCAAATCTGCTTCTCCACCCTTCAACAAGCGACCGCTCTTCCGTGAGAGTACGTCAAGAAAATCCTCGGAGTCCCGTCCCACTTCCATGCATCGTGGAGACCGTAAGTTCGCCGAATGTAGTCAGGTTTAACCCGTGCGAGAAGGGGAGCAATGTGATCTTGTGGAGAGGACAAATGTTCGACTCGGACGACGCCTTTCAACACCTTCTGTGCTTCGGTATCGCGAGCGGAAGCAGGAACGATACCAGGACAGTCGATGAGGTAGATACGGCGCATGAGAGTAATATATTGCCACACCTGCTCAGAAGCGTAACTCATCAGTATGTAGGATGCTGTCGAGTGTAAATCACTGACTTTCGTCTCTCCGGGAATTGGCGCAACATTGCACACCTTCTTTTTCTTCAAAGTATTGATAATACTCGACTTCCCGACATTAGGATATCCGAAAAATCCCACAGAGATCTGTTTTTTGTCGTTGAAAAGAGTGGAGAATTGGCGGAGGAGCGATATGAGGGAACCTTTCCCAAATGAGTTGTTGATGGATGCGTGGAAGGCGATGGTCGGATTGAACTGAGAAAGGTATTTGACCCATCGCGCCTATGTCAGTTTTCAACTATGTGTTAGTATTGTCATTGTGAGGACTTGAAATAATTATGTGCGAGTATTAACTAAGAAGTGCGGCACGTCTTTCCCTTTTTAAGAGGAAATCGACTAGCCTGTCTTTCAACTGCAAGTCCGAACTTCTACTCTTTTAAAACTTTCGATCTTCCACAAACGTAACGGTCATTCCCTCATGTTGTCCCTTGATAGGGTTAGGAGGACCTGACTTGTTGTGGTGCAAGGAATGCCTTGAAAAATGATGAAAAAGACTCACAGCTACCCAACCAGGGACCAGATCGATCTTATTGAGTACCCAAACAAGCTTCTTCCCACGCTTTTCCTTCGCCAAATATTTCTCAATGTGCTCGCAGCGAGTACCCAAAGGATCTCTCGCATCCAGGACATTGATCAAGACATCGGAAGAATCAATGACCTATTCGTCTCGTCTCTCAGCTTTGACGACCACAGAGGACACAAACTCACCTTGTACAATTCCCCCCAAATCCTCTTCGACGTTCCTGCGCTGAGAATGTAATCCGGATTCACATCGTTTAACTGCATTTCCTCCTCCACGCCCTCCACGGCATCCACGGGCTGGGCTTCTGCTGGTCCATCAATTGCAACCTTCGAACTGCTTGCCACTGGCTCAGCCGCCGTTTTCGC